>JAQFZI010000953.1:0-11971 GCA_034695605.1 Eupelops occultus
TTTTGTTGATTAATTTGTTGTTGTCTTCGATTATTTCTTATATTATTTGTATTTTCATATCTATTATTATTATTATTTTGATTAAATTCTTCTTGAGTTTGATGTGATTGTTGTCTGTTAACAGTTCTATATTCGGGAGTCGTTTCTTCAGTATTAAGAGGACGCGTCGGTATTATATATTGTGATCTAGTAATCGGACGATTCATTCGCACCACTCCAGGATTAACTCTTTGTCTGTTCTGTGGTGGAGGAGTTACTATTGGTTCTTCGAAATGAGTTTCAGGCTCATCATTTGGGTATTCTCTTCTAGGTTCTTGTTGACCACCAGATCCTAATCTCTGTCCCCATCCATTTCCTACTCTGCGGGCATTTTGAGTGTTGGCCTGTCGAGAAAGTCCCTGCCGCCCTGAGTTATGTGGGCCATCATATCGGGCAGCCCCTCGATATGGCATAATATTTGTAGGGGGTTTGGAGGGTTCGATTACTGGTTCTGAAGATTCCACTTCTTCGTAATCATATTCAAGTATTGGTTGTGAGTCCTTTTCTCTGATGGGTCGACTTCTTGGAGTGTGTTCTTCCTTTTCAGAGGTGTTGTCGTAATAATCATTTTCATAGTTGTCGTAATCGGAACCGTATTTATGCTCCAAATTATTATTAAATGGTATATCTGTTGAACTCAGTGTTGGTATTATCGTTGAAGTTAAAGCCATTTTTGATGAAAAGAGAAATCTGACCGGGGTAGGAAAATGTATGAATGGTCGGACAGTTTTTGTTTTCTCAATAGATTCGCTTTCAGTTGAATTAAGTTGTGATTCAATAATTGATGACTCAATTGATTCAGAAATTACTTCATTTTTAGTCTCAGATTCTATTATATTAGAAGTACTTCGAGAGTAGTGAGCAATAAATCCATTGATTTTTGTCGTATAAAACTCTGTTGTGTGTAATGTTATGCTATTGTCTAAAGTTTGAGTTGATGTGACCGCAAAAGCCAATCCTGGCAATGGAGTCCAGGGTTCAATTATAGTAGAATTAATGTGACCGATGTGAGCCAACAGACCATTAATACTTGTGGTCAAAATGTTAGTCGTATATATTGTTGTCGTATTGTTATTTATATCTGTGCTTAAAGTCTGAGTTATGCCGTTTTGTGTCAAAGTTCTAACATTTGTAGTACTGATCGGTTGTGAAGAAGTGTCCACTGAGTCCATTTGAGAAGTGCTCTCAGAAGCATTCAATAATAAAGACGACGTTTGCGAGAGAATAGCGCTTTGGTTTACATCAGTGTTATTGGAAGAGACCACAACCCATGGCATCGGAATATTGTTAGTTTCAGTAGAAGTGGGAGTCAGAGTAGTGACAGTTTCAGGTGAAGTTTTCAAAGAGGTTGGAGTATTAGAGATAATCTGAGTTCTCGATTTGGCCAAATGGGCGTAAATGCCGTTAATATACGTACCATAAACTTCATTGGTTATCAAAATTGTATTATTTTGATCCACTGTTGTCTCCACTTTTGTTGATAATAATCCCGTTTGGAATAGAAGTGAAGACATTATTGGAGTTGTGCTCATAATATGTTCAGAAATATTTTGAGCCGTAGTCTCAGATTCTACCGGATTTGATAGCGATTCAAATGACGATACAATAGTATTGTCTATGTTTTGATTACTTGAAGTTAAGTCTATGATTGATAGCCAGCTCATGGGTGTACTTAATGATGACCCCGAAATATAAGTAGGCTCTATTTGTTCAAATATTTCATATTCGGTAGAGTTGAAACCATCCATTTCATGGGATAAAGAATGAGATGAAGACATGGTTTGAATCGTTTCAACAGTATTTTCGTTTGGATTTGAGTCCAGAATAGTTCGGGTGACCGCAAACTGTGCGTAAAAGTCATTTATAAAAGTACCAAATATTTCAGTAATAAATGTTTGCGATCCTTTAATTTCAGTATTTTCTGAAATGATTCCTACTTTCCTCTGGTCCTCTAATTGATGACTCAAAGTTGGTTTGATATCCTTATCGTTTTGATTATTTTTTGACTCTTCATTCAAATCGTTTTTGAAATAAGAATCTGTAGATTCAGTCAAATTGTCTTCGCTTTTAATAACTATTAGATGTTTACCATTTGAATAATCGGTTTCGTAATCAAGTTTATCGTTTGTCTCATTTATTTCAAAGACAGCACTCCTTTTGTGTCGAACCGAAGCGACAGGAAGAGTGCGCGTCGGTAACACTTTGCCTGTTATTACTGTACTATACAATTGTTCTCTACTCTTGACAATTGGTTTTCCATCTAAAAGTTCAGTTGTAAAATATGTATAAGTCGTATAATATGTGACCGGAGTTGGGGTCACTTTTGGGAATCGTCTGATAGAATCATCAGGGTCCTCAAACCGGTCAAAGTGATGAATATGAGGGACAGAAGACTCCTTTGGAACTATTCTTATGTGTGGTTCAATACCTTCTCTTTGCTCATTTCTAGAACTTCTTGAATCTCCCTGAGCATTTAGATGCGATTCTGGTTCAGGCCGTTTTCTAACGATTACAACCGGGCGTCTCGACCCAGATATTATTGATGGTCCTCCACTGCCTAATGAACGAGTTCTAGTTACAACTATCTTTGTTCTGGAAGGGATGCCCGATGATTGAAGTGTTTGAGTATCCGATAGTGGACTCGAGACCACATTAGAAAATATTTGTTTGCTTTCATCGACTATAGCCGTCCCATCTGTGAACCGGGTATTGAGAAAAGTAAAAGTGGTTCGAAGCGTTCGAGAATTGAAATCCTCTAAGTCTTGTTTGCGAACCGTTGGTCTGATTTCCGTTTGAGGAATAGTTATTGTTTTAGTAATTATATTACTAAATGTCTCATAACTTGTGTCAACGACTGGAAAGCCGTTCGCATATCTTGTAGTTATGTACGTGAATGTAGTGTAAACCGTTTCTGGTCGGTTGTAATTATTAACTTCTGTCGGCAGTACTACCCTATCATCAATTGTCGAATGAATAGCTACTCCTTCGTGCCTCTCAGTCATAGATGGCTCGAGATTCACGAATCGGTAGTCGAGATGTGCGGCTGAGATAGGCACAGGTAATACGTCACTAGTTTCAGGAATAAATATATCGGAAAGCACTTGTGTACTAGAAATTACTGTTGAGTCCCGGCCAGGAATTAACAGAGTAGTGAAATAAGTGGTTGTTGTTAGACGAGTAACAGGTGTAATTACTATCGGCCTATTTTCAGCGCCGGCAGCTATCAAATCATCGAAATGTTTATCCACTTTTGTTGAACCAAAATCATTGATATTTGTATTGGAAAGCCCTGTATTTTCAACAGTTTTACTGATTGAAGGCATCAAAGACTTGAGACCCAAATTAATTGTTCCGGTTTTAATATTAGATACTACTTGAGTTCGCGATACTATAGTAGATGTTTGCTCTTTGAAGAATGTTGTATAATATGTGAATGTTGTGTAGTGTGTTATCGGAACAGCCAAACCCGATAACAGGTCCTCAATATTTAAACTACTAATTAGTGATTCATCCAAAGGAGTCGTGACCGTCGGTTCTAAAGCCTTATTGGCATAACTAGACTCTAAAAGCGGCACTTCATTCAGGTTTTCAGATATTTGATTAGTTTCTAAAGTTTTGCTAATAAGTATTTTTCTAGTCTTAACGCTAGGCTTTCCTTCTTTGAAAAAAGTTGTAAAATATGTTAATGTAGTCATATCTGACTTAATTCCTTCAGTAATTGTAGGTTTAAGGTTGTCCCTAATTTTTGAGGCACTAATTAGTGAAACTATATCTGTCTTTTCGGTCTTCTTAGAGTCCAATTGAGAAGAAGTACTCGAATCAGACATTTTCACAGAATCTGTATTCTGATCCCTGAGCGGTAATTCATCGGTATTTGACATTATATTTGTAACGATTTCTTCTCTACTTTTAACAAATTCTGTGTCTCCCTTTCGGAATGTTGTGAAATAGGTATATGTCGTGTAGTAAGTGGTAAGAGGACGGGTGGGCAGCACTTTATGCTTATGATCAACAGTTTCTAATACTACATTAGATGATGTTTCCATATGACTGTTGATAAAAGTCTGTCCCTCTTTTACTATTGTAGTATAGAAAGTGTTTGTTGTGTAATATGTATTTAAAATTTTCTGATTCATATCTTTGGCTTTGGAGCCCACATCTTGGAGAGGGGGCGTTTCCACCGACGGATTAATTGATTCTAAGCTAGGTAATATGAAGCCACTAGTTATGGTTACTCTTGTGGGTGAAACAGATATATGGGTCGGTTCAGAACTAAATGTTGACTCAATTGTACCGTCATTTTTGGAATTAATTCCAGTCTTCAAACTAAATGACTGATCAATTGATGACATTATGTCATCATTTGATGGAATATTTTGATTCATATCATCGCTTGAAATTTGGTGTCCAGTTGTTGTCGGCTCTAATTTTGAATTCCAGTCACTAATAGTAGGCTTTACATAAATACTTGAAGTGCTTTGCAGTATATGTGCATAAGTGCCTTTTATGTAAGTGCCGAGTACTGATGTCGTCCATTCAGTGACTGTGCCTTCTAACTCATGAGTGCCGGTAATTGTACTCAAAAGTCCAGTGGGAAGAGTGAACAAAGCTGTAGTCGAAGTTAGAGAGGGCTCAATCATTGATGAGTCTATAGAAAGGATGACCTGATTCTCAAATGATGAGCTCAATGATTGACTCTCACGAGAGGAATCAAGTTTTGAATTGTCAGAAATAGTTTCAAGATTAGTTTGTTGGCTATTATATACCGGCTCTTTGGTTTCTAACTTTTCTTGTTTTCTATTTGACGGTCTATTTCTGAAAACTTTTGAAATTAATACCGATTTAGGAAATGATTGTGTTTTTGTCGGTCGGATGACATTTGATTCAGTCCTCAAACTTTCAAAGGTTTTTGAAGAGGATATAGAAAATGAATTAATCGGTTCTTGAGTTTGAAAATTGAAGTTTAGTTCAATTGTTTGTTTGGCATTCAATACGAATCTGGACTTCATTTTTTGATTTTGTTGAACAGCTTTAGTGGTCGGCATAAACACCACTTCAGTATTATTAATAGTTGTGGTGAAGTCTATGAATCCAAATATAGTTGTTTTGTGTTTTGCTTTATCGATATCTTCATTAATGTCTTGTGTTTTCTTATTTTGTTCCAGTTTGGAGTGGGTATATACCGGAGCTTTTCTAACATCATTATTCATTAGTGGAGTCGTTTTAGAGCTAATGCTTTGATCAATTTGTTTGAGCAGAAAATGATCATTACTCAAATCACTCAATTCACTGAAACCATTTTTTGCCAGTGGGTCTACTTTATCCGCTATGATATATTGTTGGCCGTCCTCTATCTTTCTGCCAACAATTGATTGTGACAATAGCCTGGGGTCAATATTTTTTCTTTCATGAATTGATGAAATGTTTTTCTCGAAATACTTGGATTCTATGGGTTTTGTTATGGTTTTGACGATTGGCTTAATTTCTTTGAGAGTTTGATTTAAAATAATATTTTCGGGCTTTTCTTTGTTCAAAGAAATCACAAATAGAGTCGTGTTTTGTTGGCTTCCTTTCAAAATTGGTTTTTGTGTTGAGCTCACACTTATATCAGAAATTCCTTCAATAAAAACTCCAGTAATGACCTGACCGTCCGTTTCAGTGGTTGCGTAAAGCAATCTATCATTTGTTGAGTTATTTTTTTGATCCGCTGTTAGGATATGTTTGGGTAAAGTCAAAGTGAATTTTGCCCCATCCAGTCCTACTACAACTGAATTGTTTTGTTGTATAAAATTGCTCTCATGGATAAAAATCAATTCCTGTTTATGGTCACTGGCATTATGCCCAGTGCTCATGATATCAGTTGCATTGGTTTTGCGATTCCCAAATATAAAGGCATAGGAAGTGTTTTTTGTCAAATAAGTTCCGGTACTCAATCGGAAAGTAATTCCGTCTTTAATATAAGTTTTAGTGATAGCGCTTAAAATTATTGAATTGTTTGCTTTCAAATGTAGTGATGGGATGGTATCTGAGCTCTTTTGATTGATTTTGAGGGTATTAGGCGTTGAGTTAATTAAAGTGGATTCCATTTCAGGAACAAAAGTTCCCGTTATCTCAATCAGAGAGTCGTGTGCTTTAAGTTTAGGATCGCTGGCAAAATAATTGATGGCAGACACACCCTCCAGCCCTGTGAGAGCTGGTAGTGTTGAGAGCTGTTCGAGTGGTACAAATGTTGCGGTCAGTTCTACAAATGATGGCATCGATTGCATTGCAGGCATTTCCAGCATTGAAGGCATCGATACAACCGATGTCTTTGAGCGCTCGGACTCATGATATGCATTATTTGAGTGACTGTTTGAGTCAATATTTTCTTGTTGTGAGACTAGTATTGTGTTAGGCGTTGATTGTGAGACTCGGCCTGAACTCAATGAGCCATTAATAGGTGTATGACTTAATTTAGAAGCAGATACTGTGCTAATTGACTCTTTATGCAAGAGTTGCAGTTTCGTAGGCTTTGTTGTCAAACCGTCCCCTAATCCAAGTCATTCAAGTTATGAATATTAGCGATATTTTCATATAAGGCAACAAACTTTAGTCACCATTAAAGCCAAATAAGTGTTAATGTGTTATATGTGTTATATTCGCCAAAACACACATTAGTTTTCACCAAAACCGACACCTTTTAGTTTGGGTTAGTTTTAAATTAATTGTTTGATTAATTAGCAAATTATGTCGATTCCAGTCTTATATCAATAATTGATTCATCGAGTTATTTAATTCAAATTAATTACAGTTTTTTGTTAATTATTTTTTGAGTGTTTGAGAGTAAAGGCAACGACAGTTTGCAGCAAATATTGAAACAATTGTTAGATAACATGAAAATTATTTGACAGAAGTTCAGCAAAATTTCAATTTTTCTTTCATTTCTTTTCAATTCATTGATAAATAAGTATAAGAAAAAGTGGGTCATTACCTGAACTCTTCTTCCGGTTTTTCTTGTGATGGCAGGGCAGTTGTTGGCCCTCATCTGAACCATCGCGACAGTCCAACACTCCATTTCTGACCAGTTGCCGGTCTATACATTTGGGAAAACCGCACTGGCATTTGAACTGATCACTCCTACATTTTTCATCACTAGCATCCGGACAGTCGATTATGCCGTCCTGTACTCTGTCGATAGGAATGCATGCATTGTCTGACTTGCATTGGAACTGGTATTGATTGCACCCTGGTCATACAAACAAACAAATAAACAATTATTCATTCAATTTGTTTTCGACAAATATTTTTTTAAAACAAATAATATATTCAATGACTGAATAAATCAAATATTTCGATAACAAAATACAATATTCAGAAAAATAATTGCCAAGTTAATTATGGTTTCCATAATCGATGAAAATTATTAACATTAGTCTCAGAGTTAATTAGAATGTAATAAACTGTGCGAAAGTCGGTCACATCGTGTAGGGCTCGGATGAACTCTATTCTTGAATTAAATCAAACAAATTGATGTCCCAAATAGCAAAACATAACATAAAATCCAAATAAGAAAAACAATTTTTACTCTTTTTTTAGGCAATTTTTTAGGTATTGTCTGAGAGTTTAATGGAAACCCCTATACATTCACTGGTCTTCAAACTATTAATTTTATTTAAAACCAGTGAATTATATATTGTGGTCGACCAAAGACTCGACTCAACACAATTTTGATTGAATTTTCACAATTTTCTCATCGCATTAAAAAACAAATTATTTTCTTTCAATTTGAATGTCAATAAAACTGGTTTAAATCAAATGGACCTGACTAACTTACTGACTGAGTGAGTCACTCATTCTAATTAATTAATCATATTTTGGTGTAATCTCAATATTTTCAAAGACAATGTTAACTAATGTTAAACCAATCCCTTTAAAGCACTTTAAAGTTGTTTTAACTATTATTTTAGTATAATTTAAATAAAATGTTTTAATTTATGAAATGATTTGAAATTCTGAGTTTATTTCAAATTCAACGGAAGGAGGAGTAGAAGAAGTAAAAAGAGGACAGTTTTTTAAATCCAAATCTTTTGGCCTTCAATTAGATATTATTTATGAAAATATGAGACACAGAAAAGTCGAAACACTTGTTTCTTACAGCTATGAAAAACTGGTCCAAAATTCTTCAAATAGAAAAAGCAACAAAATCTATGGATCGGATCATTTGATCGGTTGCCAGCACTTGGCACTCGCCTTGACCTACATTTTCAACACTTTATTTTAGTTATTACTTAATTTCAATAGAATTTAAGTATGAAATTCAGAAATAATGATTCAACGAATCAGAATAAATATAAATTAAATGAATTTAATAAACTCTTTCCTTTTAAACCTTTTGGCCACAAATTTGGCAAAAATTGATTATCAAAACAAAACAGGAATATAACTAATATTCTTTCGGATGATTTTTATTTTTGTTGACATAAATATTTTTGAATTAATCTAAATTATAGTTAATTTAATCGCAAACTATTAAAAGTTCAATATTTCTTCACAAACTAATTAATTATCTGAGAATTTTTCAACGATTTGTCCGATAATTTTAGTTCTTTGCAAATGACTGACAATTATTTTTGTTTAAAATGAAGTCAACAAAAAATGAAATTATTTAAACCTGGTTTCATTTGTTTTGAATATCGATTCCCTGATTGTTTTCTCAATTAAAAGCAAGGAATTCAGTCAAAGAACTGAAAATTAGTTTATTTATAATTTTTCTAAACTTTCAAATAATTTGAGTCAACCTTCGAAACAAAATTATGTGTTACACCCTTCCCTTCGAATCGTTAAAATATTCAATTCTTTTCAATCACGAAGTCATTTAATTCAATAGTATTTCGTTGAAAGTATTTTTCAAACAATTTGTTCCTACAATTAATTTTAGTCACATTTCATTCACTTTGATTGGAATTTTTGGGAACTTTCGTGAATTTCTAAGAGAAATGAATGTTTCAAAAATGATATCAAAATTTGATGAAATTTATTCAAATTGATTCCAATTAGATATAACCCAGATAAAAAGCAAGTTATTCGTCAAATTTAAATATTAAATTTGAATCAATGACTCGATTTCCAAAATTGTAGAAAATGTTAATAATAATTGAAATTTCCTTTTTCTTTCATATTTGGCATTAATCTGTCGTTATCTGAATAATCATTTCCATTAAAATTAGATATTTTGAAAGATCAGTTTCATGTCATTTAATGAATGACATACCACTTTCATTGAATTGACTTAACTCTCATAAATTCAATTAATTGAAAACTGTTTGCAAAACTTTTTTTAGTAAATTAATTGAATTCTGGCATTTAATATCGTTCAATCAAGATCCTATAAAATTGAAGGTAAATTCAAGGATTCATAGAAACCCATCTCAATCATAATGTCAGTGCTATGCTTAAATTTTTTTTTCTTATAAAATTTGTCACAATTAACAAACCTGTGAAAAGAATAAATAATTATTGATAAGACTTGAATGTTAAATTTGGTGAAGACGTAAGTCAGTCAGTCTCTGAAAGATATCTGTCTCTGAAAAATCACCTTGATGCTTGTTTGCTATTAAATGATTGGTATATAATTACAAAGAATGAGACCAAACTTTTTTATATTAAATTTTTAACATATTTGTAATCAATAAATAAAATATTAATAACAACGAAATCAATTGAAAAATATATTCAAGGCTTTGATTAATTATTATTCAAATGATTTATATATTCGACAAAATATTAAACACAGATTTATATCATTTGATTATTAAATAATAAGAATTTGCGAGAAAATAATTGAAAGCCTTATTTGAAAATTGCAACTTAGATGTCCTTAAATGTAAATTAAATGATTTAATGACATTTAGGACTGAATACACGAATATTATTCAATGAAATCATTGTTTGAATTTCAATGACCTTTTTATAGAACAATTAAGTGAATTAATTTTACTATCAATTCATTTAAATGATTAGAAGTTGTTGTCTGAAAATGTATTAAATGTATTAAAACGTGTCTTATTCTATACAAAATCCAATTTATTGGTCACGATTAGAGCCGTTCAGCATAATTCACCAAGGCAATAGTCAATATTTTAATGCCTCTATTAATTTAAACATAAATTATAAGGTGTTTATGAAAATAGGAGTCATTTAAGTAAGGACATCTCAATCAGACAGCAATACACCAATCAATCGCTCAATACTTCAATCAGAAAAATAATTGAAGAGGAAAATCGATGAGAAATGACCAGTTCTCAAAACTGTGCTAAAAATTTGATAAAACTAGACAGGTGAAATGTTGAATTAGTCAATTGAAAAGAGAATAATTTTTAAAATGCGTATTATTCTCGAAAAGCTTTTATTCGGCCAATTATGAACAAAGAGAGATGACCAAGATTTTCAAATTGAGGTGATATTGGGGTCGTATTCATGCCAATAGATTTTACGATTGTCTGTTGAGCCCAATCTCACGAATTATTCAGATCTCAATAAATTGTAAATTAATTTTTAAAAAAAATATTATTATTTTTTACATAAGTTATCGATCGAATCGATCACTAAATCATTTATGGCTTTAAATTCATTTATTTAAATGACTCGAGAAATGGTTGACAACGACTTAAATGCAATTTTGTAATATTTGTAATTTCTGTTATGTCTGTAATGTCTGTACTATTATATAATTTGATGCAAAGATTGAATTCAGGTTTATGTGACTCTTATATTGTTAATGACAGCACAGTTAGTATTTAAGTTTCTCTTTAGTTTCATAACTTTCTTTTGGGTGGAGTGCCGTTCAAATTACTCAAACATTTTAATTCACTCAGAATTGGTTTTACGAATAAATTGCTAAAAAATAATGTATTTATAGATTTTATTTATTTATTTGTGGCAATAAATAATACATATTTGGCCTCAATATTGCAATTCATATCATTATTACATTCAGTCCAAACAGAGTATCGATTATTCAATGGATGCAAAAATAATAAGATTCTCAATCAGTTCACACGAGACGACAATAATCTTGGAACAAATGATTGATATTCTCATAATTTACGATTCGCTTTACACATGAGTTAACAAAACTGAAAATAATTTGAGACAAAAAAATGAGATATAACTTGAAAATAATTTCATTTCTGAAAATAATGGAAGGCGTTTGAAGTTATATTTAATCCTTAAACTAAAATGAATTACTTTCTTAAAATTCTTTAGAAATATATTTGAATTTAACATTTGTTTCGTGTATGAAATCATTGAAATGGTTTGGGTGTAAAACACATTTATTTCACTCAGAAATTACTTAAATCTAAACATGTTTTGACTTAATATAAATTTCTTAGGTTTGTATTGAAAATAATTAAAATCGAGGACAAATATTCGCTATTCTGTAGGAATGAGAAAGAGTGTTCTTCGACTGTTTGCATGTTAACTTGTTAAACCCAAACTTGATTTGTAAGCAAATTATTATTCAGATTATTAGCCAATTCTCTATACATTTAATTTACAAACCCATTGTTTTAAATTTGCGAAAACTCCACTCCACTCCACTCAGGCCTACTTTGACTCGAAATAATAATAATGATAAAAAAAGTTAGGAACAAAATATTTTATAAGAAGTATGAGTTGTCATACTTGAGCCGATTGTAAAACCGGCTCTCAGATCAACTTTACTTATATGCTATTCACCAAAATATTCATATTCTGTGTTATCCTAAATAGCGTTTAATGAGTTTTAGAATAGTGTTATTCAATTTTTTTTTAGAAAAAACATCTTTTTTTCAATGAATATTATTTTAAAAATTAGTTTCCGTTTGAACACAAGTAAACAAGCCAAAGAGTAATTAATTTACTAAAGCAAATTAAAATACTTAATTCCATTTTTGGTAAAACTCAATAAGAT
>JAQFZI010000954.1:0-11968 GCA_034695605.1 Eupelops occultus
TCCCTGGTGACGTCTGGTAGCTGGAGGTACAGAAAAGATTCCAGCTGGCCCAGTACACAAAAGATTACTCCATGTAAATCTTTTCCTCAAATAATTTCATTGAAAATATTAATCAATTATTTGGAATCAGATTATATTTAAAGCCTTTAATGAATACACGTTTCACTTCTTGTAATTCAATATAAAACTAATAAAATCTTTTACTTATAAAAAATATAATTAATTGGATATAAAACTAATTATTGTAAAAACAGAGCAAAAAACCAAACGTTTTGTAAAAATAGTGGCGAAAACATCAATCAATTAAATGCTTTTTAGTTTAATACTAAACTTCAATAACAATTTTATTGATTTGAATTCTAATACAAAACACTTTTATTTAAATTATAGCAAATGTTTTACAAAAACTTCGAAAATATTTTATTTTTAATTAAATGTTTTTTATTCCAAACTTATTGTTATTTTGCATTAATTTTAATATTCCTTTAATTCAAAAGTTATTGAAATTTGTATTAAAATAATGAAATAATTTAAAACTATTTCCTTTTAAATGTTATTAATATTAAAAGTCAGAGAAGAGATTAAATTTAAAATTATGTTTAGGCACAGGAATGACAATCCCTAATTGGGATTTCTTTGGCAGCACAATGGTTACGACCAGTTTTATTCGTTTAACACCTGACCAACAAAGTCGAATGGGAGGCCTTTGGAATAAAATTGTAATTATTTTTATATTAAAATTAAAGTAATGCAAGTAATCCATTATTAATCTGTATTTGCGAACAGCCCTTCAGTTTCAGTAATTGGGAGATACGAATACATTTCAAAGTCAGCGGACACGGAAAAGACCTGTTCGGTGATGGGATGGCTTTTTGGTATATCAGAGATCCTTTGCGACCCGGTATTTGACCTCAACTGCAGTTCTATTGAATAAAAAAAATATTTTCTGAACTTCAGGACAAGTGTTTGGAAACGCCGATTATTTTGTAGGTTTGGGCATATTTTTGGATACTTATGCCAACCAAAATGGGGTTCACAGTCACGGACACCCTTATATCTCATCGATGGTGAATAATGGGACAATGCATTACGATCACGATAGAGATGGAACTCACTCTGAAATGGCGGGATGTGAGAGCAAGTTTAGAGGCGCAGAACAAGAAACGTATCTGGGCATTAGATATGAAAACGACGTCTTAACCGTCACCACTAATATTGACGGCACAGACGAATGGAAAGAATGTTTTAGTGTCAAAGGGGTTAGACTTCCAACGGGTTATTACTTCGGAGTGACGGCCGCCACCGGAGAGCTCAGCGATAATCACGACGTGATAGCAATCAAGACCTATGAGTTGGACATCACTTCAAATAATAATCCACTCGAAGACCGATCGAAGATCATTCCGTCCGCCTCATTATTTGCTCCGCCTCGTGATCACACCCCAGACCCTCCGCCTCCTATGTCTGGATTCAAGATATTCCTCATTTTGTTGTGTGCCATAATTGGAGTCATTGTTTGTGCTGTAGTCGGATATATGGTCTTCCAAAAGAATCAGGAAAACTCCAGAAAAAGGTTTTATTAGTCAAACGACTCAATAGTTTAGGAATTTATTCAAATTTAATAATTTTCATAATAAAAATGTTTTTCTCGAAATAATTTTTAGAATTTTGATTATTTAATATAAGTTTTATTTCGAAGAAATTGTTTTCAATTGTATTCTTCTCTTACAGTAATTATATTTTAAAATTCGTATATTTTTTATTTTATATCAAAAAATCTTTTTCTATTAAAACAAATTCAATCATTTATTTCATTCATTTATTCCAATTTGTTATTAAAAGGAATGTATTTTTAAAAAATGTGTTTTGATTTCAGTTCTCAATTAATCCTTTCCACCACTTCTCGAATCTTTTCACAGCTTTTCAATGATTTTTCGATAAAAATTAGAGAATTGTTTGATTGGTTCGTAATATTTACCCCCTGTTTATGTCCTCTAATCTGCAATTTTGAAAATATTCAGAAATAATAAACAATTGTCTAATAATTAAAGAGAAAAGACTGACTGCATTTGGAACTGTTTACTCGAAATCTCCAATTTCTTCACATTCTGTTCACAAAAATGAAAAAATTGTAAAAATTGTTAATAATTTTTAATATCGTCTTAACTGCAGCCGTATTTTCGATAGTGTTTTCCTGAGCGGCCAAACTCTTAGAGCTGTGCCATAAGTTCTGGGTTCAAAATTTAAGGAAAATATTTGACAAATAAATGAATTTTGATTGGTATTTACTTCAAAAGATTTTGATCCCTTCACTATTTGACGCATCACTGCTTTCAATCGCAAACAAATAAATCAATTCAAATGCCTTTTTCACTAATTTTGATGATAGACCTGATCCGGTGCTCTGAATATTCGCAGCAATTCTTTCGCATATTCTTGACTTAGACTCTGAATACAAATGTCTGACCTGAGACTTGTGACCATGGTCACTCTGCAGATAATTATTTGCACTCATTGTAAATATGATTTCACTAAATGTTCATGGAGTATATTTTTCAGAATTAATTAATTAATTAAAAGAGTGAATCATTTAAATCTGAGAAATTTTCAAAATTACTAAATGTTTTGACTAAAATTGAAACTGAATTTGTATTCACAAAAAATAATAAATAAAATATTTGAGACTTTTGTGTATTAGTGTCGCCAACCTTTGTGTTAAAAACGCAATAAATTTGTCCATCAAATAACTAGATTTAGCCTAGCTCAATAGACTAAAACTTTTCTTTTGGGAATTTTAGTTAACTAATTAACTAATAAATTATCTCCAAAATTATTTAAATTATAATTGAAATAATCTTACAAGGATATATCAAAGAAAGATACCACTTTGAGGTATTGTCAAAAACTCAACAATTAATAGAATTGTTAAAATTAATTATTAATTTAAAAATGTTTGTTCATGGCAAAACAACTTAATTTCTAAGTCTTTATTTATTTAATGGAGATCTGAACGAAAATATTTAACTGCGATATGATTTTAGATAAGAGAAACAAATAGTAAGTCAAAAGTCATCGAATGAATGATAAACTAATCTCTAATTCAAAAGTAAATCATTGATAACTTTGAACTTAAAATAATTATTGAAACCAATTTGGTTTTGTTTAGTAATAGTTCTCATTTTATAAAAAAAATGACTTAGAAATGAGTAAACTTTCGATAAAAACGAATTGAGCATGTTTATTTGGAAATAATTGGATAATCAAATAATAATCTAATGATTAATGGATGCAATTCTAGTATTCGATCCACAAAATAATCTAATAAGTAGTAAATGTGATCAACAATTTTTAGATTATTTGTCTCAATTCGTGGCTCAAAATGGATTTAAAACAGATGTTCAAGATTTCAATAATAATGAAGTTTTGAGAAATTTATTATCACTTTTAGTGACTCCTTTCGTAGTTTCTCAAAGATATTTGTTGGATGTCTCTCAGGTAGAGTTCGACTGCTTTCCAAACATGAAAGCCGTTTATCATAAGGTATTAACTCTGAATAACTCTCAATATTCATAACTTTTTGTTCGTTGTGTTAATAATTTGATTGATTTTCAAGAATCAGGAATTCTTTTTCCTCTACATTTACGAAAATTGCCAAGATCCACTTTTGATGCAAAGAAAAGTTAATATTATCGCACAAATAATTCAATTTATTTCTGGTCCTATCATTGACTGTTTTACAAGTGATCCCAATTTGACAGAACTTGTTTTCCAAATGATTGATGAATGGAATACTATGTCTGAAAATATGACTTATTTGTTGGAAGTGAGCTAACTTATAAACAAATATCCCCTTGGTTAAATTCAAATTATACTACTTCTTAAGCTAAATATTTGAAATAATTAGTTACTAGCATAGAGTGGAAGATTTGTTCTAGCTCAATATTATAATAATTTGCTCAAGTAAAGTTAGAATGTTGAAATGTCAGATTCAAAAATAAAATATTAAAATATTTCCTATTTTTGATATAACGTTAAATACCATACTTTATATTAATGTAATGAAAATTATTAATTTTGGACAATTAGGCCGTCGAACGTCTATTTGTTGGCTCAGATTTAATGAAGATTTGCAACAATACTCTGCAACACATTTCAAACAAAATTAAGTTAATTTCGAAATTTTCTGAAGAAAATGCGAGTCATATATACCTATTTTATGGACTTAAATACATTACTTCAATTTCGGGGTAATTTTAGAATATTCACACATTTATTAGCTTTAAATCTAATTTCCAACTATTATAGTGAAAATAAGACAAAAATTTCGAGAGGAGATATGCTCTTGATGATTTTACTTTCGAATACTCTTCATTTTGAAAGTAAATCGATTGGAAGTCGAGAATATAGCCATTCATTGAGTCAAAGAAAGCAATCATTTCTCGAAAGTTTTTCAAATTTAAGTTTGAAGGAAGGGTTGAAACGTAAGAAATCAAAATTCAATCAGTATTTGGTATTTCTTAAGTCAGGAGAAGATCAAAAAATGTTGGTTCCATACATTTATCGCAAAATTCCTATTGAAGGCCAATTGTTTGCTATCATATTAAGTGAGGTATTCCTATAATATTTACTTAAAGTTAATGCAAACATTTAACTTAATATTTGGTTTCTTTTTGAAAACATTAGGTTCCGACACATCTCTCATCAGAATTGATTTTAATAATTAATATAATCAATAGTTTATTGAATTCCCCAAAAGAAAAAAGTTTTTGCCATTTAGTCATTCATTTAGAAAATTGCATCAAAAAAGTGAAAAACTTTATATTAAAGAATAACTTAAACCGAGAGAAGTCTTTTGCATCACTTCTACAGAATTTAATCAAATTAAACAATTGCCAAATATTTGACAAAAAGTTTAAAAATGACAAAAATCTACTTAATTTTCAAATTGAAGCACAACTTCTGTCACTAAATCACTCAATTCGTTATAACTATAAGACTTTGGTTTTCGATTTCTTTTATAATCTAATATTTAGAGCACAGAATTTAGATTCAAATTTGTTGAATGAAATCGTCTTCTTTTCGATAAAGACTTTCGCAGATTATTTAGGATTTTTTAAAGTCAAAAATCAACGAAATATGACTCTTTTGGGAATAAATGTCGACATCGAAGGCTTAATTGGTTTCATTTACATCGATAGGACTGTAAACGAACTGATTGTTGCTCCGATTGAAACCAATTGCGAATTGAGTCAAAAAGATGTTAACAATAATGTCCTGCAAATGGTATATAAGGCTTACAATCGATTAATTAATGGAAATCTCAGCCACATTTGGACGGATGGTGTCTATCAGTATTCTTATGTAATTTGGTTTGAAGACACTTCAGTTGAGTTCCTCCTCTTTAAAAATTTATTTTAACTTATTTTGTTGTATAGGGCACACCTCTCCGACCGAGGACTACAACTTTTTGTTTAGATTCCTTTCCCAGTATTATTGGCGGAAATTTCATTCAGGGAATAATTAATACCTGTTTTTCCAAAGAGACTAAAATTCAAGAGCGCTGTCAATTGATGGACGACCGTAAGTCAAGTATATCCTGCTATCCCTACGAACTCTTTTCTATATATAAATGCGATTCACTTTTGAATGAAACGAATGCATTCAAAAACACCAGAAAATTGTCAAATAAATTGTGGGAAATCGGAGTTTCGACACATTTTTAATAAATTAATTATAAATATATAAATAGTTTATAAATAAAGTAATCAAAAGTATTATTTTCAAAAGAAGCGCAAAGGGGGGAGTATATATTTGACCGACATGTGCTGTCACAACCTTTGGCTGCCAATCAATTGTCTTTTATTTTTAATACAAACAAAAATACTAAAATTTATTCTTTAGTTAAACTTTGAAAGATTTGAATATAGAATGAATATTCTGAGCCAATATATGTCCCCTGTTTTGCAATTCTTGTTTAGTATAAAAAAAAGTCAATCAACGATTAGCTGCGAATTCAAATAAAATGTTTTAAATCACGAAAATTAAGTTCAAAACGATTGAAAATTTCTATCGATTAGAAAGTTATTAATAATCTATTAGTTAATAATCCGTTAAATGCGAGTCTAAACCCCTCTAATCGATAAGTTCGACATAATTAGCGGGAAAGAGGCCATAAGTGCCATCAGGAGCCAAACCCTGCCACCATCCGGAGTCAATCTGTTCGATGTGTGTGATGATATCATCAGGATCAAAACTGATTTCCGTTTCATCGGCTGTTTTTAATTAATTAAAATATTTAAGAATTGGCTTAAAATAAGTGATAAACTAATAAGAACTGACCCGCCTGATAGTCAAATAAAGCTCGAGCTTTCTTAAGACCCGCTCCATTGGTATCCGTTTGATCGTCGAATACATTTTGTGTGCTGTCGTATTCGTCTTCCACCGGATTATTCGGATCTTAAATCATAAGATTAATTATAATTTATAAACAAGTCATTAATTATTTGAAGAGCATACCGTCCCAAGTCTGTTCTTCTGCAATGTCTTCAAGTGGATGACTCTCAATATAAGTTTCCTGTAGAAGATTTCTGGTATAAACCAAATCAGTTGGTTCTTCAACTGAATCTTGATTTCCATTAGAAGTGATTTTATGAGAGCTCTCGATATTTGTTTCCTTTGAAGCGATTTGTGAATCCCTTATAACTACAGCTTCGGTAACATTTGGTTCAATTTTGATGTCCTCTTTTATTATCGAATGTTTTCCGTTAATATCTGATTGAATGGAATCTGTTTTTATGTCTTTCGCTGAATCTGGTATCGGTTTTGATGAATTTTCGTTGTTTTCGAACAACTCTTTTCTGCTGGAAATAAGTTTATTCTTCGTTTGTGAAGAGTCTCGAATTGTATTCATTTGTCCGGCGCTCGAATTCTGTTCGAAAATCGCACGGGTATTGCGTATAGAGCTCTGAGAGCTGATCGCTTTTAATTCTTCTGCTCTCTGGCGCCTCATTTCTTCGCTTTTGTGACGCCTTTCATTGTCGTCATTGGCTTCTGGTTTGGGCTCAGATTTTATAGAATTGACGGCATTTCGTTCCGATTCTCTCAATTTTATTATTTGTTCGTCACGTACTCTGACTGAGGCCTCCCTATCTTTGGCTTCTTTGAGTTCCCTCTCTTGTCTTTCTTTTTCAATCTTAGCTCTGTTTTCGTTTACTCTCTTTTTTTCATCTGTGAGTCGAAGTCTTTCCTCTTCCTGTGATTTATTCCAAAACTCCTCTCTTTCTGTTTGACTGATCTCTCGTTGGGGTTGAACTCTCCTATAGTTGGTTCCGACAGGACTTATATTTTCAGTTAAGTCTAACCTTTCTTTTAAGTTCACTTTCACCGAAACTTTAGTTACTTTACTCAGAATCACTTGTGGTTCGACATCTTCTTCAGTTCTGGCATTTATGGTAATATGTGCTCCTTTGAAGAAATCGCAAACATCGCGGAAGTGGTTAATGCAAATGCCTTTTCTTTGAAGAGGGGCTCCTTCTCCTTGCTTTTCATTATAATTAAAATATCGATTATTTTTAATCAATTGATTTAATTTTTTTTATCAAATTTCAATTTAAACTTTTTGCCGAATTAATCATTGAATTAAAGGTTTAAACATTTGATAATTACTGACAAAAGACAGACAAAAGGTTTTCATGAAATCCGATATTTGAACTGAATTTATACCCAATTAATGATTATATATTTTGTTAGTTCAGTGTTCGGGTCTTTAACTCTACAAAAGGCGTACAATATTTTACTTGAGTTGAACTCTTCAGACAATTCTTCTAAACCTCCCTCTCCTTTGTCTACAAAATATGTCATTTAAATAAATTTAAAAAAAATAGTAATAAAAAATTAATCATTGAATACAAACCGATAAGATTTAAGTCATTTGTTTGCTTTTCGTAACCAAAGAGAGCCCTAAAGATTAAGAGATAAACTGATATTAATGTCCAAATTTGGAACAATTGATTCTTAGTTGAATACCAATTAGTTTTTGAATTTTCATCGATTACTTCTTTATAAGCGGAGACCATTGGATCCCGATTTTTGTAGAAATTGACACTCATTTTGATATAAAACTTATTTTATTAGAAATTATTCACTCAATTAATTAATAATGAATTTGAAAAACAATAAAAACTGAAACAACAGATGAATAAAATGCTAATTATTTTAAATCAAAGGGCAAAGTATTAAGTGTTGTAATGGGTTTTCGTAAATAAAAACTAATAAAAATTTAATATTTTCCCGTTAATGACGAGAACTGATTAAACATTTAATTGCAATTCATTTAAAAACAAAATAATTAAATTAATGACAACAGGAATGAGTGGACGCATGTCTTCTAACATCTCTTTAAGAGTTTACTTATTTTTTTAGAGATCTCAACAGATTTCTAATATAAGTGAATCGCTATTTTCACAATAATTTCTTGGTATTCAACGGAGTCAACATGTTTTCAATTCTAGAATTTCAACTATTCAAATTTAATATTCAGGGTCTAGACTAAACTAGTTTAAACCTAAATTAAATGGATAAATTTTTCTTAGTATAGGAGACAGGCCATATTTCCAAATAAACCATCTTGTTAATTCTTATATTAAGTTTAAAATCCCTAAATTATGAATAATGAAGGAAAAACTGTTTTATTAAGAACATCTATTTTCAAAAATCATGTCTATTACTAATTATTAATTTTAAATTATCAAATATTATTGAAAATATATTAATCATGGTTCGTTTTTCAAGTTTGTCAAAAGTGTCAAATTGAAAATCTTCTTTAAAGAGACATAATTTCCCATAATTTCAAGTTCTTTAAAATCTTGAAATAAAGGTAATTGAACTTGTCACAAGAAAGGCTATCATATGTCATCTATTTTAGTAGTTTTTGTATTTTTAAATTGAAGATCTGAAAGACAAAATATACAAACATTTATGTGGTGTAGCTACACTGTAGCACCCACCCCTTTTTTGAAATCACATGAAAAATATTATATAATAAACAAAACTTAATTTAATTACTGCTTTTGTTTTTGAAAAATGATACTTTGACATTTTAATATTATCTAGTTTGTATCATATGAATAATTCTTTGATATTCTTTTAATGACTTATATTTTATAATTTTAAATAATATTAGAAATATGTGGGACTACTGCTAAAAGCAAATGTCAATCCAGTTATAAAGTTTAGGTTAGTTTTTAAATCTGTTGACCAACTTTTCTATTGTAAACAAATCATAAGAATTGAATAATTATTTTTAGATTTCTTTTGAAAACAAATATGACATTAATTAGTGAAAGGGATAAACAATTTTATATTTGTTTTCAATTTTATGGTTTTTTAATTAATAGAAATTATGGAAACAAATCATAGGAATTAAACGGTTAGCTATAAAGCATACAATTAGTTGATCTAGTAAAAGTTTTCTTCGAAAATAATTAAGCTTAAACTAAGCTGTTCTAAAGGTTTCAAATGTGCCTAGTTTCTTAAATAACTTGATGTATTCGTAGCCTCTGATGTGCAGATCTTGATAAAATTTTAATAAATTCAACTTGTGATTGTATTTAATTCTTCGTGAAATACTTGCTTTCCATTTAGAATTTAATCAAATTTGTTCAAGACAATTATTTGAAATACGATTCTTAATTGAATTGTGTTCACAATTCTATTTAATTCATTTTTCTAAAATTTTTGTTTAAGTTTAATAATTGGAGATATCGGTGAGGAGTGGTATCTATGACTCGCCTACAGAAAGTGATCAATAGGGATGAGGTGCGCACTTTCAGAGTTTACAACCAAATTGTTTTTCTCAATGTTTGACATCCTATGAGTCTTAAATCAATGGAATGAGTCGACAGAATTCCGGAAAACATCTCTACTATTGAGTTGTTTTGTTACGAATTTCATATAAAATAAACAATTTGTGAGTTAACGACAAGTCTTGAGTTCTGTCTGTAAAGCACTCATACCTTTAATAACTAATTATCTTTGATTTGCAATAATTGATTCAATTTATTATTTTGTTGATAAAAACATTGTCGACTCTCTTCACCACATTTCAAACATCAATATCTCTTTCATTTTTCAAAAGGTATTTAAAATCATTTTCTTTTCAAATGTATTTTTTTATTTGAATAAATATCAAGACTTTATCCAAAAGAAAATAAATATCAAGAAATGTATTAAACAAACAAAAGATATAAAATTCAATGAACTCAAGTATCCAATCATTTTCAGTAACTATAGTTTAAAATCATTTTTAAAGATTTGATTTTTTTGGAGTTAAACATAATATTAGTATTTGTTAAATACATGGATGAGTTCAATGATTGCTTTTATTGCAAATCTAAATGTATTTAACAATAAAAGGATTGCTTTCATTGATTTGATTTGTTTTGAAAATAATCGAATCCATCAAATTTTGACACTTTAATGGTTTAATGGATTCATTCTTAATGTTATGCTTTATATTATTTTTATTTAACGACAACTCTTTTCTGATGATTCCTTTTAAATATATTGATTATATAATTCCTGAATATTCTTCAGTATTAATCATTTTTGATGAACAGAGAGCACAAAGTTTTTAATATTTGTTAAAAAATATTTTAAAGGATTAAATTCTCAGAACACTGGGATTATTTTATGCTTACTCATTCATTCATTCACTCATTCACTCACTATTCTCATCAAATTAAACAATTTGTTTTCCCAGATCTTAGACCTCTTTCACAAGAATAAGGAATCCATTAGACAGACATTTAGATTAAATGAATGTCAAAAAACAAATTTAAATCAATTTATTATCTGATTTGTAATACAAATCGATTAAAGCATTTTTTAGACAAAATACTTTTCAAACTATTTTATTGAAAAACTATGGATTTAAACAAATTATTATAGAGTGGAGTGAATCGCTAGTATCTATAATACCTTACTCATTCTAATGACTATTAAGGATGTGCTAATATCATATTGGAATTATTAGAACTGTTAAGACTCTCGTCATTACAGCTATTTTTCAGGAATTCCTCATAAATCAGTAATTTTGACAATTTTTTGATAGATTTTATTCGATAATTGCATTTAAACTCAAGGCTTGACTTTTCTCTCAATTTAATTAATTTTTGAATAAATCCAAAAACATATGAAAATTAGTTTTTTTTGCTTTAAACCACAATTTTCATAAATTATATCAAATTTATTTTAAATATTTACAAGGGCATTCGCATCGTTAAATTGTTTTTAAAAAATCATTTATATTTGTATTCAAAACTAAAAGTATAATAAATATTTTGAAGAAGGGTCACTGTAAGGCCCTTACAGTGTAAGGGCCATTTCATATATTCACCAAATTGGGCCGCACTTCGCTATTTTTGACCATTTTTTAAGAGAATTATTGAAAATATTAGTGAAAAGAGTGGTAATTAATTATGAAAAACTCTTAATTGACTCAAATCTAACATTTTTTCAAAAATATGTGAATAAATTAATTACTAAAATCCAATTTTCAACATTTTATTGAAAATTTAGGGAATTAACTGAAAATAATCTTATTTTATGATTAAATATCTTTAATTTTAGAGTAAAATACATTAAATTAATTGTTAAAACCATTTTTCCGGTGTTTTTTGAAGTTTTAAAAAATGGCTTATCCCCCCTGAACTGAAAGATCCGGTATAACCCTGCTGAATTTCCCCTGGAGCCTCCGGCCTTGGTCGTCTTCGGTCTTCTTAATGTATAGCCAGACACCCCGTGACTCTTTGCTAATTGATATATTGATAATTATACTTATATTTATTGATATTTTAAGAAAATATATTGAATCTTATCCAGGGCTGCACAAGGGGGGGGATAACCAAAATATCCCCCCCTAAAGTCGAAAATTTGAGCAAAATCCCCCCCCTAAAATTGAAAGTCGGTA
>JAQFZI010000955.1:0-11967 GCA_034695605.1 Eupelops occultus
TAGTGAAGAAATGAGTGAAACATATATTGGAAACACATTTAAAACTCTTAATATGAGTCCAATTATTTGATTACTGACTCAGTAATACTGAGTGATGAGAGGGTTAGAAATTACTATAAATATATACTTATGTTCAATGCTATTAAATAAGAAAAAGTTGTCGGATTCAATGTTAGTACAAATGTTAGTGCAGTGAAGTCTGTTTTAAGGGTAACGCTGTATGAATTGTAAACCTTTTTCAATGTTATATAGAGTCTGAGCCAATAAATTAAAATCTCAGTTAAATATAAAATCCAAGGAATTTATAAAATCAAATATTTATCGCATCAGAAGTCTTATCAAAATCTAAGGCCCGGATAACACACGAAATGGTTTCTTAAAAGTTTTAAATCAATGGTTTGATTATGCATTTGATTAATAAACATATCGTTTTGTAAAATCTTTTTTTCTCAAAAACTTTCAAAACTAATGTTTGACTTCTATTTTGGGTCTCCTTTTATGGCTGCCATTAATATCACAGAAATGAAAACTTCAAAAGAGATGTGTAGTCGTCGTCTCCTCAACTGTTTTGCACACGACTCGCACAGGCAACGGAAAAGTTATTCCTGTGCTCTAGTACTCCATCTGAGTGTTCCGCACATCTCATCACTATTTGCTATTGAATGTGAAATTTTGCATCAATGGCACCGGTTTATGAGACACAGAAAACAGCATATCTTGATTGGTAGTGATCCCAAAAGCATACATTTGTCGCAATAGTAGGAGAACCGCAAAATTTTGACCTCTATTTTATCAATTCTGACACAAAACTTAGTCTTAACTTCAGTTCAAAGATTTCCAGAAAGAAAACAGAAAATATAGTTTATAGACAGAAAACTATATTTTTGAGCCAATGATCCGTCAATTTTGAAATAACATTATTTTTTTATGAACTGGGTAAACAATAATAGGCTATTAAAAGATTCCACTAAATATTGGCAAATATTTTTCAGATTTGTTTCGGTGGCAAAAAAATTTCAAAGAAATAAATTTTATTTATGGCTTCAAATGAAGCGAATGAATGAATAAACAAAAATTTTAATTCAATTAATGGATTTTTTCATAAGTTATGGTTAAACAAAATATTAAGTCAAATGACGTTTAATACCATAAATATTTATAGAAAAAAATAATTTTAGAGAAATTTATTTCAAATTTTCGCTTAATTGCCAACAAAAAAATGTTAAATTTATTAAACAAAAAGCCTTTTTGTTTGTAATTCATTTCTCTGATAGTGTTTTCAACTTTACTGAAAAAACTAAAAACCTTTAAATCCGAAGATATTTTAGATTAAAAAAACTTTTATTAATTAAAAAATATTCAATAGAATTATAAAATCGGTTTATGAAAAGATAAAAAATTATTTGTAAACGTAGGGAGTATTGAGTCGTCTAATAGTTTTTGGTTTTGGTTGTGAACTATTTCCTGAAGACTACGTTTTTTTAATTTAAAAATAATTGTGTTTTGGAGAGACATTCAAAAGATTCTCTTCTTTTGATTGATAAAACAGTTATATTCTGTGCAATACTGAACGCCCACTGAATACGTTTTCAGTGCCACCACTTGTAATGTTAATATACACCGGTCTTGCGTTTGGCTGAGCACAGGATCCAATGCTAACTGTATTGCTTTAAACTCGTTCTTGCAATCGACTCAACAGTTTCTCATTAAATGAGTTTAATATAACATCTCTTAAGCCTTAATTCACTTAATTCAGTATTTAATTGAGTGTAAAACTACTCAAAAACTCAAAATCATTAGACGTATTGTTTTCATAATTAATTGTTTACTAAATAATTGATTTGGAAATTACTTCTGTTTTTCTTTTAAAAGTTATCGAAATAAATAAGTTTTGACCGAAATGTCAGAAATCGAAACGAAAAAAACGTTTTCCATAAAGAAAACTAAAAAGAAGGTTACTATCGATGAAACTGTGAGTAGTTTTGGTGATGGAAGGGGTGGAACAGTGACCATCACTCAGATCAAGAGCTATGGACCAGAAGATGGACATTTTCAGACGGACCTATCCGGTCCCATTATTACTGAGATTAATGGTGATATGACTGTTGAAGGCGAGGGAATAGAGGGCGAGGGAGGAGAGGTATTCATTAACTTTTGACATTTGCTTTTATCAAAGCCTTCACTGAATTAATGATTAATTATTCGATAATTTATTGGATCCAAAATTTATTCGCTTTAATTGCGGTATAGCTTTAATCATGATAACTTTATTCTAATTAGTATAACATAAATTTAAGCTTGTTGATATTTATTGCTTATAAATTCTGAACAAATAAATATTTATAAAACTAACCCTAACTCTGGCTCTGGTAATAACGAGCCTTTCAATAGAAATGACAAATATATGTCAGCTTTTGCTTAAAATTGATGGCAATTTATGGCACAATCTTTTATTTGTTGTCATTTTTTGCCAATAATAAGTGGCTATAATGGAAGGGAAGGGGTTATAATGGCATCAAATTTATATTAAATTTCATGGTTTTAGTTATGAAAAGAAAAATACATATTATTTATGTTTATCGTTAAAAAGCATTTTAAAAAACTTTTGGTTCCGGCAGTCGTTTCGTTGCATTTTTAACTCAAAGAGTGATGTTTGAGAGTTTGTGAGAAGCGATAAATCTATTAATAGATAACTATTTAAAAATTTCAATTTTTCGATGCATTCCTTCCTATTGTGCTGTTCTTAAAGT
The DNA here is from genome assembly GCA_034695605.1 of Eupelops occultus. Classification (NCBI taxonomy): domain Eukaryota; kingdom Metazoa; phylum Arthropoda; class Arachnida; order Sarcoptiformes; family Phenopelopidae; genus Eupelops; species Eupelops occultus. The sequence goes on from JAQFZI010000955.1 coordinate 2,751, forward strand.
GTATCGGATTTACCCTAATTTTAAAGTCAATGACAAAAAATTTAACGAAAATCTCGATTATGACACAAATATTGATACTTTTGTCAATTATTTTTAGCTTATATTTTCGGGGGAATACACCAAAGCCATGTCCAAAGATTGGCATTCTGGACACTTCTGTTGTTGGCAGTGCGACACCGCATTGACCGGATGCCGTTACGTTTTGCGTGAGGATCACCCCTTTTGTGTAAAATGTTTTGAACAAATTCACGCCAATGTATGCGAAGAGTGCACAAAACCGATAGGCATCGACGCCAGGGTAGGCATACTTTTACACACTGTCTAGTCTTCCAAATATTTCTATCAAATGTCAAATAATGTCGAGTCAAGGGTTTAACAAATAGTTTGAATAATATTCTGTTAGGACTTGGCCTACAAAGAGAAGCACTGGCACGAGGACTGCTTCGTCTGCCATAAGTGCAAAAAGTCACTCATTGATCAACAATTCGGCTCCAAATCAGACCACGTATTTTGTGGCGACTGTTATGACGGGGAATATGCCAATCGATGCGATGGATGTGGAGATGTGTTCAAAGCTGGTCTGCCTCTGATTGACATATCTTTAGATCTTATCTAATGGGTTATGTCTTTAGGAACTAAGAAAATGGAATATAAGGGCAAACAATGGCACGAATCATGTTTCTCGTGCTTCAAATGTCAGGTTCCGATCGGAAACAAACCATTCGTTCCGCGAGAAAACGATATTTTATGTACCGATTGTTTCGAAATTAAATACGCGGCCCGTTGTGTCAAATGCAGTGAAGTATGTCCTGAAAACCAATCCCCTATTGGTCTTGAAGTTTGATTAATCCAAAAGGTGATGACTTTGCAGATAATTAGTGCCGAAGGCGTTACCTATAAGGACGAGCCCTGGCACAAAACCTGTTTCGTGTGCATTGATTGCGGTATAGAGTTGGCCGGCGTTAAGTTCAACGTGAGAGAAGGCACACCCTATTGCCGTGATTGCTACGCCAAAAAATATGCGCCCCGTTGTGTCGGATGTGAACAGCCCATTATGAATAAAAGTAATGCCATTTCTATTATATTCTGTACTTATTTGACATATTTCTAATAAATAAAGCTTCTGATGGACCGCTGGCCGGTTGCACCCGATTCATAACATTTGAGGATCGCCACTGGCATGAACCGTGCTTTGCCTGTTGCATGTGCCATGGTCAATTAGAGAATAAGGGCTTCATATGTGATGGACCGGACCTGATGTGCAGTGAGTGCGCGAAGAATAAATTCCAACTCTCGTAAACCACTCCTGAATTGTTTTATGACTCGTTTGTTAGACTTTGTTATTAAAAGTTATTATTAATATAGAAATTATTTACAAATATATACATAAAAAATATATATTTAATTATATAAATCAAATCAAAACCGATTTTTTTTCGATCGAATCGATATCTCGATTATTGAACTGAATTCATAAACTGGTGCTTAACTTAAACCCGATTTCATATAATTATATGAATTTATTTCTATAAAAATCTTGTTATTAATTAAGAATTTTTGAGTGAAAACATTTTTGTTGTTAAGTGATCTCTAAGTAAGAATTCAATGAATATTTTTGTTTGAAATTCAAATTTTTGAGATCTGTTTCGTAATTTAGACGTATTTTACCGAAATCTGTGACCAATTGACACGGAATATGAAATTGTCTTCAAATTTGATGTCTATTTATAAGATTTAGAGACGAAATCGTATTTATATTCTAAGATCAATACATTTATCTATAATTTGAGTTCATTTATCTGACTGTCCTCTTAATGTTAGGAGAGATAATCGCAGCTTAAGTTTAGACAGAAATTGTATAACATTTTAACAACACTTTTAATATAATAATAATAATAATAACTAAGCACTTCATGGCATACCTCTACGACTCACACCTAATGTATATTTTTTACATCAAATCAATTCATAAATTAAATCGAAATAAATTCCAATTTTTAAATCATTTTTATTTTTATTTTTGAATTTATTGAATGAGATATCAAATAAAACATAGATTTGTATACATTCTATACTATAAATGCTACCACTGTTCCAAACAAAGGGCTATTTATTATGTTTTCTTTAAAATTATCTAATTAATAAAGACCCTGGTCAATCAATAAGAGCTTCTAAATATATTTTAAGTGGAGGCGCAAACAGGTTAAAAGTAATCACCATGTATTCTCTATCAGTCGTATTGCGTTAATACCAGAGATGGCCAAGCTCAGCCGCTCCAGGGGGATCAGGGAGGGGAAAATGATAGATTTTTCTAGGGCGGGTCAGGGAAGGGATTTTTTTTATAAAAATGACAATACCTTCAAAAATCGATAAAAACGACACTTTAATGCTTTTAAGCTTTATTCTTGGTTAAATAGCTGATAAAACATCAAATCTTTGTCAATTTTGCTAAACATTATCAAAATGTCTATAAAAAGGGTTAATTTAATAGGTTTTGAGTGTTTAAATGCTTAGAAAACGCATAAAAGCTATTTATGATTGGGTTTTAGACCTATTTTATGTTAGTTTAACATTAATCTAAAGCTTAAATCTTACTTAAAAGCTATTAAAGTCTAACTGTGTTAACAATTTTAGCTAATTTTTGAAAAGACTTTGAAAAGAATTACCGCGTCAACATTTTCGAGAGGGGATCCTTTTGGCACTCCAAAAATCCGGAGGAATTTTTAAGAATTTCCAAACTCATGTAGATTTTAGGCTGATGCCCCTTGGTTATCCCTGAATAATATATGACTTACCTTTTAGTCTTTTTAATAATTATCAAATTGATTATAAAAAGGGGTTATTTTAAGAGATTTTGAGGCTTCAAATGCATAGAAAATGTTAAAATATAATCGATGTTTGAGTTTTAGACATATTCTGTGTTTAAAATTTTATTATTATTTGAATAAAATAAGTAATCAAAAGAAAAAATTCTGTTTTATTGATGAAGCACATGATCATGATCAATTTTCATTCATTTAATAAAATAATCGCTTTTAATAATAAAATCATTTGTTATAAAAAACACACTTTTGTTGATATGAAATAACAGTAATTTTAAAATAAATAACAGAAATTAAATTTAATTTAAGTAATGGTTTAATACGTTATTGCAATCAATAATTGTAACTAAAAAACAATTCGTAAGAAATGATTGTCTTATTATATATCGAAATCGTTGACTAAAAAGTGGAAAACAAAGGCCGCCTTTTTTCGGTCGACTGACAACAACTGCGCCGAACTGTTTATACTTCGACTCGAGTTCTGTTGGCCTCTGTTTTTCTCGCACATTGAATCGTTTTCGGGAGACCTCAACACTATTGACCCGAATATTGAGGCTTAATATCAAAAACAAAACATTTTTATTAATAATTTGAAAATTAATAAAAAGATTTAAAACAGACCCAAAAGTTTAGAGTCGAGTCGATTAGAGTTGGAATGTCTGAGCAATTCTCTCAAAAAGGCAATCAAATAGTAAAATACATTTTTGTGATGTTCTGGGATTTCATTGACAACCTTTCAGTGGATTCCAAATATTCCAAAAAATTATTAATAAATATAAACAAATAAATGATTGAATGACTCACTTGTTTGCAAAGAATGAAATTATTGCTACATTCGAGGGACCGGTTATAATATCCGTAAGGAATGACCGGCTCTGACAACGCCTCCAAAAACAAAATCAACGCTTCGGCCAATGAATGAACGCTTACATTGAATTTGTCGACAAATCCTGTGTCCAAAGCGTTTCTAATTATACGAAACTCTGATTTGAGGCCCGACTGAAGAAATAGGTCTTCGCTTAACATTCCATATTTGTACAGTTGGTCGACCAGAATCCACAGCTCTTTAGGTATGTCATAAACCGGCGGACATTCTCCAGAATACTGTTTGCGCTCTAATTTATGTAACACTTCTTTAGGGAGTTGTTTGAGCGGACACTTGAGTCGGATTAAAGTTTCGATAGAACTTCCAAAACAACTGCACTCATAGTCTGCGGAAACAGTTATAAAAAGATCTTTGCCTCCATCCAAATGAAGAACAATGATGTCATACAACTCTTCGAGTCCTTTATTAAGTTGAGGGGCAGTCAATTTGTCAACAATCACTTCCAATTCAATGTCAAGTGACTCCCCGGGCATTATTCGAGAGGTATAGGGCTCTATACGAAGCCATTTCTTACAATAAGACACTTCATTGGGTTTTTTGATAAACTCGAAAGTGAGAGGCACCTGACCCGTATTGGCTACTGTCAGAGTGTTAACGGAAGAGTCTCTAAAAGATACTGATTTGAAAATGACTTCCATTTTGTCGACAGTGACCTGCGGTAAGAATTCATTCTCTAATTTATCCAATTGTTTCAAAACTTCTTCATATATTTTGCGATACTTTGTATTGTCGATCACTTTTATGGATGCGTCGAACAGAGCGCTCACCGGTTTGTGGTCACTGATCAACAGTTTTGGATGACTTCTATACATTAGTTGTTTGGTCTGCTCTTTAGGTTTAGTACTCCAAAGAATGCGGTCACACCAGGCGGGCGGTCGGCTCTTCTCACTGGAATCCCAGTTATCAGTTCCAGGATCGTACTTATAGGTCGGCAAATGTCTTATATCTCCCTCAGTATATCCCTTGAATACATTCTTAAGACCCATTTGGATCCGGAGCTGATCGTGTTCTATGAGGGACTGGTATGCTTTGATGTTAAGCATACTCTTGACCTGTTCTGTAGTCAAATCCATTAACCGGTAATTCAAATCTCCGAACCAATAAATTTGACTGAAATATACAAACAATGCGTCAAATATTAAAATACTAGAAATGAAGGAAAGCCTACTCATGATCTTTGATGCATTTGGGAGGTTTCAATTGATTAAATATAAGACGGGAACAAATTTCATTATAATCTTGGTTACGTCTCTCAAACTGTTCGACGTGTGCCGCCAAATGACTGTTTACGAAACAAAGGGATGAGTTATGAAAATCAAATCTGACGGCAACCCCTCCTTTGTTGCCCTAAATTACGGACAAAATTCTAATTAATTCCAATGATTTAAAGGATCGGCTAATAATTGGTTACCATTCGGCCCAATATTCCGGTGCCGACAGCCTCTGCGAAGACATTTGTGACATAAGGTTTAAGATCAGTCTTAATGAAGACAATTAACATCATTCCCACCAAACGGACCAAACGAATACATTCATAGCTGGCCTTCGGGTGAAGACCTTCTTTGCAGGCCTTAAACCACATCTCCTCTCGAGGAGAGTCATTGAAAAGGAAGGCCTCTCTGGAGAGATCAAGTTCTTGAAAACCGATAGCATAGATATCGGGAGGCGTCGGATCACAGGCTAACCAAAAGTCTCGGAGAGAAGTGGACGATACCTGTCCGTTGACATTCCAGGTGCCGATAAATATGCGATATGACTGTAAGTCTGTGTACTCTTTCTCTCGGGTAGCCATTCGGGAACGGATGACACTTTCTCGAGCAGCCAAAGGGGTGGCGCCCGACGCCATCTCATGACGCGGAAGACTATCGAAAGGGTCTGACGTCTCGACTTCACTGTAAAATCTACTTTTCCCGACATTAGTCTTGAAAGTGAGCGCCGACTTCACATTCGATGAATTGTTTTCGAAGATATCCGTCACATAATTGCTGTGAAAGTGTTGTTCATTAAACTCAAGAAAATCTGTTGTCTTTGTGGCCGAAAGCGAGTTCGCATTCTTATCGTCCAATTTTTCAGCTTTTTGTTCATAATTGTTGTCATCAAATGTGAGTAAATCAGAGAAATTGTCCTCAAATTTTAAAAAATCTTCGTTTGGATTCACGCCCGACATAATAGTAGTGACGAAAATACATAATATTATTATTATCTCAAACCAAAAGATGGCGACAACCAAAATGTCAATCATTAATGATTTTAAATACAGTCAATGCTCTGTATTTAATCGCTCTATAAGTCGACCCCTTTTTTAAGCCAAGGGTTAAAACTAAACTGATTTATAGACCAAAAAAACATTCACTTTTTGCTCCAAATATTTGATTTTATATAAATTTCTCAAAAACTATATTAAATAAATGTTATTATTAATGATTCTCCCCCTTCCCCATTCCTGTGCCCACTTTAGAACTCAATTTAATTCTAACAAATTCTTGAACTGTAATAACCAAGGTAGAAGAGCTAAATATCTTGTAAGATATTTATGAGCTTTGAAGAGGACTTTTACTTTATTATTTGGTAATTTTAATTTAAGCTTAAATTATAATAAGTTTAAAATCAATTTAAAAACTTTAATTTGTTCAAAAAAGATACTATCTCAATTAAAAATGTTTTTATTGAATAAAAATTGTTGGCTACTCTTCATATTTTTAGCCACAAGTTTGCGATCAACTGATTAGTGATGTAATTAATTGACAATAAAACTGCAATAATTAAAATCAGAGGAATGACACACAAAATGACAAAACAAATGAATCAACAAATTATTTCCCATTAATTCTAATTTCATTTTTCTAAGAACTGTCGCATACATTAACCCCTAATTGGCTTATAATAGCACTGATTCAAGTGCTGACCAATTATTCGAGATTTTATAATGAGATGGAGATTTTTATGAGTGGTTATTCTCGTGGTTAGCTCATCATCATCGGGCGTGTCCTGCATTTGAAGGCCCTTAATATAAGCAAAGGTTGAAGTATGCGGTCGTTTGATAGTCTAGGAAAGAGGAATAGGAGGAAATCCTAACAAATATTAAAAATTGATTTAATTTGTTTGAATCGATTGGATTCCAATTAAATTTTTGTAATATCCAAACAAATTCATAAGAATTTTGCAGCTCTTTTCATAACTCGTAATGTTGTTAAATATTTACAATTTGAACAAGGATAAATATGAACACTAGTGTAACACAGGTCTGATTACTTTAAACTCGATTTTTCAGTGATTTGAATAACTTTTAATCAAATAATAGAGTGAAGAGATTGTAATACCAGAAGAGGCCGCGATTTTTGCATCAATTTTCTCAGTGTTTGTAATAATTATTGGTATAATTGGAAACAGTGTTACGATTCTTGCTTTAGTCAAGGGATCGCCTAAACTTCAAAGTCACGCCACCACTAAGTTTGTTATAAACCTTGCGATAACTGATTTACTATTCTGTTCAGTGAATTTGCCGCTAACAACTGTCCGCTATTGGACCCGTTCCTGGCCTTTTGGCACATTTTTGTGTCATTTATATCCTTTTTTCTTCTATGCAAATGTGGCCACTTCTCTGCTGTCCATTACTTGTATTACAGTCAACAGGTTTGACATCAAATCAGATCTAAAAACAATAAAAAATAAATTTATTGATTACTTTTTCCTTAGACTTGTGTTCATTGCATTCAATTTACGATATAATCAAATATATAAAAGATTTAATGTATGGCTAATGATATGTTTCTGTTGGCTCTTCTCATTCGGCCTAATGTTTTGGCCATTATTAGGGGTTTGGGGTCAGTTCGGATTAAAAAAATCTACCTTTTCCTGCACTATAATCAGGGATAGTAATGGAAGATCACCCAAAAAGTTCCTATTCCTCCTGGGGTTTGTTATTCCGATAACAGTAATAATAATTTGTTATACATTTATATGGATTCATGTGAGAAAACAGACGAGTCTTACTGTCAAAACATCTAAACGTGACCTGAAACTGACCAAGCTAATTTTTGTAATATTCGGCGCATTCCTTATATGTTTCGCTCCAAATACTATCGCAAACGTTTTAATCAGTGAATCCAAGTATAAAACAAATGATGAATATTTGAAATTTTTTATTAAAATTAATGTAAATTTATTGATAGGTATCCCTATTTGCATGTCTTGTCGGCAATGCTATGTTGGCTCAACTCATGCGTTAATCCATTCATATATTTTGCAATGAATCCAAAATATCGTTTAGCCTTCAAAAGAGTACTAAAAATGGGAACAGAGAGGAGCGCATCGTTCTATGGCCAGGAATCTATTACATCAGATCAGACCAAAGCTCCAATTTATACTCGAAACTCATCTATCATTAAAAACGAAGTCAACGGTTGACCGGTTCTGGCAAAAAATCTAATTGAAAGTCAATAAATAAGTTTTGATAAATTCTTTTTGAAAGAGAAAATGACCTCATTTTTCATTTCAAATAGATTTTCACAAATATATGATTTATTTGACGTAAAACTAGTTTTATATTAATTTAAATTTCAGTCTTCATAAGAAACCAATGAATAAATCATAAAATCATTAAAAATTTTGGCAAAAAACTGTTAAAACATATAATTTGTCGAAAGGAGACACTATTTGCTACCATTGGCTGAAATGAATGTTTTTCACCAATTTTATTATCAGATTTATAAGAAGGTAATTTTTGCTTCGAAATTGTGTCACTACTTGTCTCACAGGGACTGAAATCCTTGTCTCAAACACTTTACTATAGTTTAAGACAAGAAATTTAGAGAATTTTTTTCAGTATATTCTGTATATTTGTTTGCGTTATAAACACTGCGGAAATGTTTTACAAAATTTTCATTTTGTTTTTTATTTCATGTTTTTGGCTCATTAATAGTCAACAAGGTATTAAATATGTCTTCAAAATTTAGTTATTTATTATCTTGATAGATTCACCAGATGATAATAAATGGCAAGAACAATTGGAATCAATTAAAAAGGAGCAAAACTGTACCGAAAGTCCTAAAAAATGGTGTGATTTGAACCAAAAAGAGTCGGGTTGTGCTGAAGGCTATGAATGTTATGATATCGGAGTTCAGGATTTCAAAGTTGGGATGTGCTTCCGTGATCGTCAAACCTGCCGACCAGAGAACAGCCCCTGTTGTGAGAACACTGACTGCTGCAGACAAGTGTCTGAACAGAACAAGGCTCCCCTCGACTGCGTCCAAACTTATCAAAATAAACTAATTTGTAAAGTTCTGGTTATTTGAAAAACTATTCAACTCTTGTATTCAGATATTAATAAAATTATTGAGAAATGATTTTGCATTTAATATCTCTTTTGTTGTGTTTTTTATTTCAAATACCACTAAAAACTTATCATTTTTAGTGATCTAATTGTTTTCTGGTGTAACCCTTTTTTACAGTTGAAAACTTTAATCTAGCAAATTAATGAGAAAAAAGGAAAAGGAATCCAGATGGTTGT
>JAQFZI010000956.1:0-11966 GCA_034695605.1 Eupelops occultus
TAATGTCTTCTAAAGAGAGTCCTCTGGAACTGTTTGGATACACATTCGAGTCTGAGTTTGTCTCCGAGTGACAAATATTGGAGAATTACTTCACATAAATCATCGCAATTACGTTCACTAAATGATTGTCTGTTTAGTGAATCACTTCTCAAATATAACACTTTCTCTGAAGACATTTGAATATAACTTTAAGGCGATTCCAAAATTGATTTCAATAATTAAAACTATTTTAAAAGAAATTTATTGAAATTTTGAACTTTTAATTTACAACAATTAAAAACATAATTAAATACGTGTTTTAAGAGTTTGATTATTGAAAAACATTTTTAAAATATTTCTCTGATTTGATAATAAGACTTCCAAAGAGATAAAATGTTTGACAAAGTATTTATTGGTTTCTTTATTCAAATATAATTATCTTCTTATTTGAAAGGAAATATTACTGAATTATTTTTATTGATATCTTATGTCAATTGATTTAATTTTTCTACATTTTTCAATAATTGCATTCAATTCATACCTCTTTTCAGTTTTGATTTTTATTGTTTTGGAATATTTTGGCGAATAATCATTGGATTCCTTTTGATTTCAAATGTCTTGTTATTGATTTTGATTGAAACAATTTCTTTTGGTTATAAGAGAAGTGCTTTGAATTACCCAAAAATCAAATTCATTTCATCACAAAAGACTTTGAATCGATTCGAGTAACTCTTATACCGAAGAAGAAGTCGACCCATTAAATGAAAGTATTGTCGACTATTCCTTTGTATCACTTCTTAACTACTGAATTATGTTTAAAGAGATTTTAAACTATTTGAATATAAACTTAATATTTTCTAAATATCTGAATAAATAATTTAAAAATTACTCAAAATATTTAAACCATAAAATTAATGGAAATTTACCACAACCTTTCAAATTATTATAATGGAAAGTTTGCCTGTCTCAATGTAGACTACATTAGTGCTTAGTTTTCCTCTTTAAATAATTCATATCTTATGTTAAAACTGAAAACTGTCAGACATTTTGTTAATTATTATTTTATATTTATATAAATTGTGTTTAAATAATGTCTGCAATCAAGAGATCACTCGAATCAGAGATGTCTTCCAATAAGAGAATCAAAATTGAAAATGAAGTGAATTCTGAGTCCATAGAAAAATCTCAAATAAATAAAGAATCAATTGAAAGAATGGACAATCAATTGATTGCAGATATCTTCTATTATTTGCCACTCAAAGACAAAATTTATTTATTAACTCTAAGCAAAAGAATGAAAAGTTGTTTGTCTGAAAGTCAATTAGATTTGACAATTGACTACAAACTTGGTAATCAATTCAATAGTTGGTACAAATTGGAAATGTCAGACATCGATCTGGAAGAAGATATCGAAGATGAAGAAGAAGAAGAAAAAGAAGAAGATTCGGAAGAAGAAGAAGAATTAGAGTATTTTTTCAATGCAAACAAATCTATTCTAAATTTTCTATTGAAGTCATTCAAAGGCATTGAAGCACTAGATTTGTGTAACACTTCTCTTGACATCCAAACAGTGGCACAGATTTGTGGTCATAACTGTCTAAAACTTGAAGATTTAAAATTCACTGATTTCGCGATCACTGATAAAAGTATTGTAAATTTGGGCCAAACATTTGGCCAAAGATTGAAAAAATTGGTTATTCAGTCCTCGTTTTGTGGAAACAAATTAGGTTTCGATAAACTATTTCTAAATTATTGCCAAAATTTAGTCGAAATTCATTGCGAATCAATTGAGACATTCATTCAACAAAAGGACAACTTTTTGCCAAAATTGCAAATTATTACGACATTTATTAGAAAAGGTCAAGACTTTGATTCACTCACACAACTTGTCAGCAGATATGAGAATCAGTTAAAGAATTTGACTCTTTTCATACATTTGGAAGAAGGAATCGATGAATACAAACAATTGGAATCCATTTCTGATTTGGTTGTTTTACAATATCTTCATTTGGATTTCTTTGATTGGGTCTATTCTTTCGAGGAAATCGATAAAAGCATCAAAAAGATTGCCATTAATTGCAAACAAATTGAATTCTTTAGGATTGGTTTCAACTTCTGTTGTTATGATTTGATTTCTTTGAATTTATTCAAAAATTTTGGACTCTTCTCTAATCTAAAGAAATTTTCGGCTCAACTATTGATCACAGATAAGGAGAAACAGGAGGTTCAGGAAGAAGAGAGTGGAAACATATTATTAGATGAATTAAGAACAGCAGACATTAGTTGTTGGAAAGGATGCAAAGCTCTGACTCAATTTGACTTATGCTTCTCTGAAATGACTGATAAGTTCGTCGAAAATATTGATTTGTTTTTACCGAATCTTATATCAATTCATTTGAGTTCAGCCAAAGAGTTGACGGATTGTGTCCTCAATTCCTTTATTAAATTAAAACATTTAAAGTCATTGAAGTTATCGAAGAATCGCTTCAAAAGAGAAACATTTCCTCAAATTACTGATTCCGGAATCGAAAGTCTCTTGACTTCGAACAAAAGTCTTCGTTGTCTCATATTCTTAGGACAACCAAATATCACAAACAAAACTATAGATTTGTTCATTGATTTGGCCGAAAAGGATCCGAACAAAAGTTATCGCTTTGAATGTCTTTACAAAGATTTGGATGAAAATTGTGAGCAATATCTCAAGAATATAGAAATCGATTCTTTGAAAGTACCCAATAATCTATGGCTTAATATCGAAAGATTTGATGTCTCAGACGATGAGCTCATTGTAAGCGATGAGTCTGAAAGCGGCTCAATGTCTGAAAAGGAAGATTCGAACGAAGATATCAAAGATTAAGACAAAATTATTATTTATTTAGTATTTAAATAAAAAATTAATATAATTTATAGACAATTAAAATGAAATAAAATATTATTTACACTAAAATATGCAAAAATATTACAATTTTCAATAAATTATCCTTTTTTCAAATCATATTTATAATTAATTAATCCTAATTGTAGTGTAATTCCTATAAAATTAAAAAAATGTCAAAAACTTTTGTCTTCCGGGATATCAACGAAAACTTTTCAAATGTTTTGTCGAAATATTTGTGGCTTAAAAGGAAATAAAAATGTATTAAAAGTTTATTTTGTAGTCAACTCTTTTCGATAAAGTATCAAAAGTTATGTTCAAATATTTGCTAATATTCTGTGTTTTATTACACTTTTGCTTATCTCAAGACATTAAAAACCAAACCGATGTCTATCCAGAACAACAAAATCCCGAGAATGAGGTTAATCGTGAAGACAATAAATTAAACGGAAAAACTTTACCAAAGGATGGATTAAAAGTTGATAATAATCCGGACAAGGAGTTGGAATATAGACCGGATAGTGATATACCAAAAGATGACAAACCTGGACCCGAATTAATTCCCGGACCTAATTCCCCAAATCAATGGAATAATGGAAACAGTCTGTGCGATCCCAAGTTTAAAGAGAGTTATGATATCTGCAAAACTCAATACAAAGAGATCACAAAAGGAGAACAAAATTCTCGAAAAATCTGTTGCGCTGTCAAAACATTACAAATGTGTGTATTACCCCTCCTCAACCAATACTGTCCTCTTGAAGCAGTTAATGATATAGAGAAGGAATTGCATGGAATTAATCATATTTGCAGAATAGTTGGCTCTCGATATTGTCCTAAAGTAGAAAACCACAGACAAAGGAATCAAAATGTAAACCAAAACCTATTTAAATAACTTTAAATCGTTTTCTTTGGTTTAAAATTTCAATATTCTATCAAAATTTACTTTCTTAGGAAAGGCAAATATCCCTTTAATTTTTGCATTTAATTAAAAAACTATTTAATTTTAATTAAAAATAAACAATTTTGTGTAAAAATAATCCTTTATTTCGCAATAAAATTATTTGATCAAGCAAAAGTTTAAACAAAATTTTAAATTACAAATAAGTTTTTGAAATTTCAGTTATTAATCAGAATTAATGACAGACTTATATATTGTTTGGTCAGAAGAAGTGATTCATTTTTTGCCCCAACAGAGTCCTAAACAGACAGGTCTTCTATTATACCCATATCTGGTCCATCTTCTATATCCATGTCTATGAGGAGGGTAACCATAGCCATAATTGTATCCATAATTATACCCATAAGATGGTCGACGACGATGATGATGATGGTAATGTCCAACCCCTCCATAATAAGGACGCGAATAATAGCCGCCATAAAACTGAGAGCTGACCGAAAAGACCAAAATAACAGACAAAAGAAACAAAACTGCGATTTTGTTTCTCAACATTTTTGCACAGAATTTAACACTTTATTAGAGAAAATCTTCGTTCAAATAAGATCTTAAAAATTTTCCGCTTCGAGTGAAACAATGATTTATAAGGCGTTGATTGAAATGCTTTTTGACGAATTCAAACAACATTTTCAGTATTTATATAAAAAACATTTATCTAAACATTATATACAAAACATTTGTCCGAAAGAGTATTTGACAAATATTTACTGAATTTTCTTCAATGTCTGGAAATTCTGTTCACTTTCAACAATTCATAAAGTGTTTCGTTGGGAATCCCCACTAAAAAACTTGACTCGAGGTCAGCGTAAACTAAACTCTCGATTTTTATGAAAAGATAAACTTGATTTGAGTATTGAATTCATTAAAATTTATTACTTTTATTCATAATTTTTACATTTCATTTGAATTTGGATCAGACATTAAAGTCATTAAAAAATTATTATTGAAATAAAAATTTAAAACAATTGTAAAATCAATGAACCGAACAAAATATGAATTCAATAAAAATACATAAAAAGATTTGTTTGTTTAGTTTTAAAATATGTCAATAAATTCAAAGAAAAGTGAAATCCAAAGACTTTGAAACAATGCCTCAAATTTCCAGAAACCGCTTGAAATTAAGGTCAAGTTGTGTTGGATTTCTGTTTAGCGAGAAATATATTATTTAACAAATAGTCGAAAGAAAGTAATATATTGAACAAAGTTTACCGTATTTTCCAGTTTATTACAAAGAAGTATAAGGAGGTCTGAAATGAGGCGGTCTATTGTAACTTGGTCTTCCTTTAGGCCAACCATTGCCATATGAAGGCCTGTTTCCATATCCAGGTCTTTGATAGCCAGGTCTTTGATGGCCAGGTCTATGGTATCCAGGTCGCTGAAAGCTCGGCCGATAGTGACCACCATTTGGATTTTTGCCACCACTCCTATAACTGCCGCTCTGGCAATGAATAGTAGCCACCAATAAAAGGCAAACCAAAATTACGATACAAAACACTTTCATTTTAAGAATTAAATACAATATATCTCTAATTCATTCAAATTATCGAATGATTTGAATGAATGAGATTTCAAACCCTTAAATACTTTTCGTCAATAAACTTGGAATAATGTGTAAAATGGAAAATCAATAAAACAATAAACTATTCGCAGAAATTTATGAGAAATTTGCTGAAATATGTGAAAATATCTCATGTTTTATTAGCATGCTCAAACTTATAACCATTAAACAAACTATTTTATGGTTCCATTGATTACTAAAAAGTTCCCAATTTTAGGAGAATTTCATAGAATTTCATTGAAATCTTTCAAAATTATTGCATTGACTCAGAAAACAACTTCATTGTTTTCAGAGAAAGAGCATCCTATTTGACTATTTGACTAGGTGCTACTTTTCTACTTAAATATTCAAGATGAATAAATATCCTTGTTCAATAACCTTTCATTTAATGATTAATCGTAATAAATATTTGACAATTTAATGACAATTCCTCTGAAGTCTTCTGAAGTGTATTCGAAGAAAAACAAAAACAGGGATGTCCAAGGATGATTTTCAAAATATCCCTCTAGAGTCCTGAGCCGGTACCCCTCGGGAAATAGTCCAAATTTGTACAATATTAAATAATATTAAATGAACTAAAAACTACCCTAAATTTTGAAATTTTTGAAAATTTATCCCCTCCTAAGATCGAGGATCATGGACATGCCTGATTAAGAAGAAAGATTCATGCTCATTTAGATTAACATTTTCTTCATCATTACATAAAATTGACGACAAATTAAAATTGAATTTTTAATTCAACAAATATTTAAAACCAAATGAAGTATTTTTAAATTAATTCGATTGAAATAACTTTACAAAAAATGTGTGGAATATATAAAAACGACTTTTTATTCAAATTTAATGCAAAAAAAATTTAATTAATTGATTATTTAAAATAAACAAATCAAAAGATATATAAATAAAAATTTTAAATAAATGGGAAATAAATGTTTAATTTCGTCTAAAAATGATTCAAAAATATATTTTAGGAAATACTCTTCGAACAGAGAATAGGTTTTCCCGGATGTGACTGATTGTGATGTAATTTAAATAAACGTTTGTTTGGGAATAGTTTACGGCAATGAACGCAACAAATATTACAAATTTTGGCCACATTTGAGCCGTTCGTCTCCACAGATACCGATACATTGGCCACATATCGGGCTCTTTGGGGCAGATTCACGACTCGTCCCCCTTCCAGACGGATGTGTTGTCTCTATTCAAAGAAATTAATATTATTTTATTTAAATATAGGAATTAATCCAAAAACAAAAAAGTCTTACATTTCTCGAAGAGGTTGAGGGAGAGAGAGATAATCTCGAAGACGAGGGTTCGCTCTTTGGTAAGGAAATCGGTTTCAATCCGGTTGCGGAAAACTGAATACTACTTTTTGTGAGAATAGTTTGGGGCAAACAATTGAATTGACTCATATCGGGACGGGTTTTCTTTTCGGATACCCTCTTCCGATGAACAGAATCGCCAATTAGTTTTTCGAGTTGAGAAATAACCAGAGTTTTCGGGAAATTTCTGACCACTTGAGACATTGAAGCGGTTGTTATGTTGTGCTCTTTCAGATGATTCATTGCCATCGCGTCCAGGTTTGGGACTCTGACTGAGCGGTTGTTCCGTTTACAGGTCAGACATTCATATGGAAAGTAATTCAAGTGTTTGTGGATATGAACACTGAATATAACGTCATTGTGTTGAGTGCAGGGCATCGACACTTCCGACAATTCACTGCCAATCAACTTAATACAGACGGGACAGTTGTAACTACAAGAACAGGGCATCACTTTCTTAATAGACTTCTGTGAATCCAAGAACTCATTAACCCATTTGACCAAAACTTGATCCTCACGTATTTCATAGTCGACGTTGTCTTGAGATGAGTGCACTGACTGGTGGTGTGACATAAGATGGTCCACATCTGAAAAACTTTGCTCACATATCTTGCAAAGTACTGGATTGTAGTCAAGATGTTGTCCATAATGAGAATAAGCGTCCATTTTTGTGAAGTCCTGGGATTGAGAACAGAATATACAAAAATACATCTCTTCCTCCGGTTCTTCCATATCATCGGAAGTGCTTTTGTCAAAAAGGCTGAGCGGCGATACATTGACCACAATATTGCTGTCATTCGAGTTGTTATTGTATTCATTGAGAACGGGTGAAAATCTTTGGTCTTCGATATCTTCAATAATGTCTTCTTCTTCGTCTTCTTCTTCTTCTTCTAATTTAATGTCTTTATTATTATTTGTAGAGTCCTTTGGATTTTCCAAAATATCAGAGAAAATCATATTCAAGTTGAGTGAACTGTCATCCAAAGTGCCGGCATTGGAACTACTTGTGCGATATGGTTCTGGAGATGAACCATATTTGAGGGCTTTCTTAACGGGACGTCTCTCCAATTGCATGGAAATCCCGAATCGGGCCAAATAGTTCTCAATAAACTCATCCAATTTGGGCACAGAAATAGTCTTTTGAAAGACCAGCCACCGCTCTTCAGTATCATCGATTTCCGGATGCTTTAACTTAATATGACTGTGCGCTTTGCTTTCAAAATAGGCCACTAAGAACTCCTGACCCACTTGTCGGCAGAGAATGCATTCGTACGGCAAATAACTTAAATGTCTGTCAATTGAAAAACAAAAACAATTAAATAAAATTCGGAACAAAATATAAGTCAAAAGTAATACCGATATAAGTGATCGATCTTTCGGTTTATAGTACATCTTCGGGGCTTATTTTTCATGACATCTCCCCGAGTGAATATTAAATCACAAACAGGACAGCACTCACGAGGAGGAAAAGAGCGAACCATGGTCGCCTGAGAGTATAGGAATGAAGAAATCCACTTATCGATAATCGGCTGCTCCTTCTTCTTATATTTTCCTTTGACTGCTGCCGGATGTGATTCTCTGTGATGTTTCATAAATGAATGGCAATCAGTGAGTCCTTCGCCACACGTTAAACATATAATCGGCAGATAATCCACATGTTTTTGAAGGTGTCTGTAGGCTTCCTCTTTGTCCGAATATTTTAGGGGACAGAATATACAAAAATAATTTACATTTTGTATAATCTTATCGGGAATTGAGTCGAAATGAAGACTACTTTCTTCCTCGTCGTCCATCATATCAGAGAACTGTTGGCTTAGACTCATGTTTTGTATCGTATGAATGACTGGTTTTGCGGTGACTTTAACTGCAGTTTTGTTGATTAGACTGATTGGTTTGGGACCACCTTTTAAAGGTTCGTTCAACTTCTTTATAATTATTTGGTCGCCACTAATCAGATTGTTTTGTTTGGGACGAACGCCCTGACCGCTAACCATTGGATAGGAGCCAGTCCTTGCAATTGGTTTAAATTTGATTTCAACCTTTGCTTTGGAGGCATTCGTTCGGTTGACGCCATTGTTTTGAAAAACATTCCTCTGATTCGTATTAATCTGTTGTTTATGAGGAGCGATGGGTTTTCTCAAACTCAGAATTACATCATTTTTATCGCTACAAATGGTTGTGTTCTTAGGTTTGGTTGAACTCAGTTTTATAGTATTTTGATTACTGTTAACATTATTTCTATTAATTATATATAATTGAGCCTCAATTTTAGGTCTCTTAGGTTTAGGTTCACTCACAACCGGCACCGGACTGGTGAACCGTTTTGGTGAATGAGTTATTCTTCTGGAGCTTCTCAATGACAAAACTGGAGTGGGCGGTGTTGGTGGCGGTAGTGATGCTGTGCTCGTCTTCTTTGTCCCCTGAGATACCGGTTGACAGCGGTTTTTGAAACTGTATTCGATGAGTGCTTCCAATTTCTGTATTTTAACACTTTTTATATAAGACTCGAAGTTTGGATTTTTAGCACTAATTGAGTGACTGTTCCGTATATGTCGAGTGATTTCACTGAAATCACATTTCTTGTGGTATTTCCCCACTTTTTCGCAATGAAAACACTCAAAAGGGTAATACCGCAGATGACTGCAGGCATGTCTTGACTCGTTTGCGGTCGACTGATTGGCAGACCAATGAATCTCTCCCTTCTTATATTCAATGCCGTTATTATTGCAAAGTCTGAGAAAAGACTCACAAACAGCACATCCAGAAAATAATTTAGTCGAACGGAACAGATCTGCATAAGTCTTGTCAATAAACTCACTCTGGTAGGCCAGGAACCGTTCGATCCACATTTCAATAAGTCCCTGCTCAGACTCAAGGCTTTCATCGTTTTGATTATGACTTTCAGAACATTTCTTCTGATTATCACAATCGGGACAATAATAAACGCAATTCATATGATTCTTGTAGTGATTGTAGGCCTCAGATATTGACTCAAAATTAGTGCAATTCTCGCAAAATATGCAAAAATATTTTGATATTTGTGTTTCCATTTTTATCAGTTATTTAGCGCCAAAACAAGTGATTAATTAAAAGTATTTTTATAAGAAATTGTGATAACAGTTGTCAACAGACTAACAGACAATAAGTGTTTGTTTTCATTTTCATATTCATTAATATTCTTCGAAAATATTCAGTTTTTATAAAAGTTTGATAAATATTTACATGAGTTGAATGAAGAAACCGCTGGTCTTTCGGAAATGGAGATATAGTGGTCACCAGTGATGTTGAGTTGAATTGAGACCGCAATCAGGCGTTCATTTACCCCAAGAAGACATAGAGTTGACAACAGGTTTGATACAATTTTTTCACTTTTTGTTTGTTTTTATTTTTAGGGAAAAACAGTTTGAGTTTAATATAAGATTTGAAACAAAAAAAAATTAAATTTAAACGAATATATTCTTAAACAAAACAATTGATTTGAACGGAAATGGAGTCAAATGGCTGTAGTAGTGAATGACCGAACATTGAGAGCACTCAGGCTATGGTTGTGTGGAAGTCAGTGCCTATACCTCACAAATGTCTCCCAAATGTGCGGATATTAGGCTCGCAGTGCTATACGTCGAACCAATCGTCAGCCCTACCAGCGCTCAGACGCGTCAAATTCAGTGCTGCCCCTATGCCTGTGCTATTGTGCCCCAGCAAAGCGAGAACGGGCGCGACAGGCATAAGTTCTGAGCGGTTTAGGTTTGGCCTCAATGACGCTTTGCTGAGCGCCTCCACTTAACACAAGTCTCACTCATTAAACTACATATTCCTGAGCACAGCATTGCGGTCATCAAAAAATCGTAGGCTTTCCGCTATGTCTACACAACCCTCAATACAACCCGAATATAGCCCTCAATACTATACAATACAATAAACCAGTTTTTTGTTAACTCAGATTTAAGAAGAAATTTCTTTAAGCCATCAATTCTTAGAAATCATTTGAGAATCTTTGTTATGGTTAATGTACAAAAATGATCATGAGCAAAATTATCAAAATTATCAAAAATTATTTTGGGTAATCTTGGAAATTCATTTGATTTGAATAATTCATAATATTTTGCTCCATTAAAATGAAGAATATATCATATATTTAATGGTTTATTAAAATAGCTAGCACAAATAGCACATCAATATTAAGATATACTCCCAAAAGGATCTAGCTAATTGAAAGTGTTTGGTTCGATGGAGATATATCAAAGGTTTGAGGTATTGTCTTACGATCAGTTCATATTAAACATTATAGTTTGTGAGGGTATGACTGCTTTTGTCTAACATTTGGTTAAACCACTGTCTGTACCGACGCTATCGATCGTATCGTTTGAGACTCCAAACCATTGAGTGATTGTCTCTTTATTTGACATTTGGTTTGTTTGCATACATCCGATGTTTGCATCCATTTATTCTTTTGGCAATATTTGGGAATCTCTGAACTCAATAATTTCCATTTATAAAATGGATCAATGAAAATGAGCAAGCATATAATAGCACATAATATACCAAAATCTATTTATTGTCTGGAAATGCCTTTAGACTATAGCACCGACTCAGACCCCACTTATCGTTGAACAATAATTTATTGCTTAACTCAAATATTTTCATTCGAGAGTTTCTGTAACAGAAGAAAACAACTGAAATGTTGCATGCTCATTTTAGATCATTTTTCATAAACATAATATGATATTTGAAGATAATTATCAATCAATTAATTTATCAAAATATTTAATTCCAATTCCATTATTTTGAAGTAAATCTTTAGCAAGCAACAAAGTCGATTGGGTTAATTTCAATGATGAAACAATATTGTAACATGTTACATCATTAACTATTCATCTTCTAACTTATTATACTTATCGTCTAACTAATTCACGTAGTTCATTTGATAATTTTAAAAGAAATAAAGTTTAAAATTTGATTTCCAAAAGCCTCCAAAACCTGAAGAACTTGAGAATAAGCTACAAGTTATATATGATTTATCAAGGTTATATCCAGATAATTTATGCTCCGTTCTATACAGTATTACTAATACTGTATTAGTACTGATAGCCCCACCCATACCATTTAAATAAATAAAAAGAGGAGTATAGCCCCAGCTATATATCCTGCAGTTTTGTTGCTATAGTTTTTTCACTCCAAAGAGACCAATGAATGGTGAGCCATCAAAAACGTTAACGTGTTTTGAGGAATTGTAAAACAGGTGAATTGTAAAGAGTCTGCATTTTAGAAAGACAGAAA
>JAQFZI010000957.1:0-11966 GCA_034695605.1 Eupelops occultus
AACAAAACCATAAATTTAGTTAAATCGGGAGTTATTCCAAAATAATGCCAATATCGGGAAAATCGGGAAAATAAAACTCAATTTAATTTGACCTCTCACCAGCCATATTTTGCCTAAACTAAAATTTCCGAAGACTGTCCTCTTAATTAAATATCGGGAATTCCCTATAATTCTTAACTCTAGACATGAGCTTTAATATCAACAGGATAAACCTATTTTTAGCCTTGAATATGCTTGTTGCCATATCAGAAAAACAAGTTATTATTCAGTCAATGTTTAAATACACTTTTGATATAAAATTATCAAGTTCATGTAACAGATTTTTGAGCAAATTATCTTGATAAATTGTTTTATTCTTGTTTTAAGCGAAAAAATGAATATTATTTTAAAGTATCAGATTATGCATGAGCGTTTTTTCTTTTGTTTAATTGATAATAACCTGGTATTAATTGATACCTCAATCCAAGGTTATTTAATATGAAATAATTTGAAATAATTTTTGATAATCTGTTTATTGATTTTTCGTTAAGAATAAGGCATTAATTTCTTAGAAGAAAAAATGCAAAAATCAATTATTTTATTAACAATTTTAATACCATTTGTTTTGTGTGTCAGTCGTAAAGAGTTAGTCCAGTTTGCGGTCAAACAGTACACAAAAGTAGTCCGCACTGCGAGACCTGGTGTTGACTATTTAGTGCAGGGTGATCCATTGTCAGATAAATGGTTGACAACCAACCAAACTGTTGGTCATTATCTTTTTCAGGCGGGAATGTATGCGGGAGACCTGTGGCAGCTCTACCACTACACCGGTGACCACAAGTGGAGACAAATGGCGATTAAAGCCACGGACGGCATGTATTCACAACAGTTCCAGACCTGGACTCATGACATTGGCTTCACTGTTGATAACTCTTATGGTTTGGGCTATGATTTCACTAGAAATTCAAGTTATCCAACAATTATTGTGAATGCGGCCAAACATTTGGCCACCAGGTTCAATTGTTAGTCAAATAAGCTAGCTATTTTATTAGATTCTCAATTTAATTTGAAATTAAATAGCCAAGATCGGCTGTATTCGATCATGGGACTCAGGACATAAGAAAGGAGAGTTCTGGGTCATTGTTGATAACATGATGAATATTGAGCTCCTGTTCAGAGCACATCTTCTCTCTGGAAATAAGACTTATTATGATATGGCTGTCAGTCATACCAACAAAACTATTGAAAATCATTTGAGGGCTGACCACAGCAGTTATCATGTCGTCGCCTTTAATGAGACTACAGGTTCTGTGGTTCGCAAGTTTACAGCTCAGGGTTATTCTGACTCATCGTGTTGGTCAAGAGGTCAGGGATGGCTTATCAATGGCTTTATGACTGCATTTAAATACACAAATATGACTCATATTCTGGAAGCGGCCAAAAATGTCGCCAACTATTATGTGGATAATCTTCCAGAGGACGCCATTCCTTACTGGGATTTCAATGTGCCCAAGCGAAAATTCACATACATTCCTCGGGACAGCTCATCTGCAGCCATTGCCTCTTTGGGGCTGTTCGAGCTCTACATCCATACAAAAGACACAAAGTATTTGTTGTCCGCACAGAAGATAATGAACTCATTGTATTCGAGTAAATATAGAGCCGACGGTAAGAAAGAGTATAAAATACCGGCCCTTATTGTCAACGGAACTATTGCCGGACCCAATAACGCTAAAGACAAACATGACTTAGCCTTGAGTTATGGCGACTACTACTTCATCAAGGCATTTCAGTATTTAAATTGAACTTGATTTATTTAATTGATATGTGCAAGTTTATTTTGCAAGTTAATTGTGAAATATTAAAAGAGCAAGTCCATTTATTGCAAACAAACTTTTAAAAATCAATATCAATACTTTTAGCAAGGTGTTTGTCTAAAATTTTTTACATCACCAAATGAATGATTGGATAGAGTGGGGGCCTATTTTAGTTGTTATGGTGTTATTATTCTGTGCTCTGATGTTTAGGGTTTTCTCTACGTCCGCTTTGTTGAGTACAACCATTCCTATAGCGCCGTCAGGCCTTTTGACGGTCAACACCGATACGTCTTCTACGTGTCCCTCCAATTCATGTCCGATGCGCACAGAATCGGGTGAAACAAATTTACTGAAGTGTCCCAAAGCGTAGAAAGAGGGCTGTTTGTAGGCCTCTCCTTTTTCTGAGTCAATATAAACGGGTCCACCACATCCTAGCCTCTCAAACCAAGTGGGGCCGGCATTCATGTCCAGAACCATATTCCACTCAATCCAACCAACGGCCCAGTGATTCAATTGCTGTTAGGGCTCAACATTTAATAAAATCGTAAATAAGATAATAATTAACTCACTTTAATAATATCATAAGCATATCGCTCAGCATATGACCATTTACCATGACCAGGTCCATCCAAAATGCAGGCCTCAGTATTCAGAACAAAATGATCTGGATATTTATTGTGCAGATAGTCATAGAGAGATTCCAATTTATCATGGCCAATCATCTCATTGTAGTACCAGTGGGTGGCTATTCCTGACACATAATTTTCAACCTCATTGTCTTCCATTATGAGGTCTGTCCAGTTCTTAATGAAAGGTATGCCCTCATCCATGAGTAAGAGTTTAAGCTTGGTACTGTTGAAGCCTGCTTCTTGTAGAGTAGGGCCCAGATTGTTCTTGACAAATATTTTCAATGACTCAGGTGTCATTTTAAGGCATGGATTTCCATGGTCCTCTGCTGGCTCATTCTCTGAGGTGAGTCCCCAGAAGTCTATCCCATTCTCTTCATAGGCTTTTAAAAATCTATGTTTAAGTTTAAAATTATTCAAAATAGTATACCTTGATCATTTTTGAAATTAAAACTCACTTAACTAAATAATTGGCTAAAATCTGGTAATACTCTCCTCCGACCACTCCTTTTAATTCACTGAACGCTACCAGTTGTTCCTCCTGTTTCATCCAAACGGGAGGACTCCAGTTTGTGCCGATTAGCTTCAAGTTATGAGGGCTGGCCATCTGTGCTAATTTGATGTAAGGGATCTAGACAAAATATTATAATTGAGTTACCTAGTCCATAATTTTTGAATTATATTCTATTATTTCAAGGAACTCCTAAATTACTGAACCCTGTTCCAAAAAAACCTTGGAACCTTTCCCAAACTCAGAGTCTATTTTGGCTATGCTACTTGTGATGGCCAGGATGGACTCAATTTTATTGACATCTAGTTTATTGACATACTTTCCAATCGAAGTCCTCTTTTTGTAGCGCAAAATGTGTCAGATTTTTATCATCATAAACATCATCGTAAGTATAGGGCCGGAGGGAATAGTCAGTGGCCGCGACGGGAACCCTTCCGAATGAATACTCGATTCCATTTTGGGAGAAGTAGCTCTCGATAATAGCTGTGGCCAATTGTTGATCAACGGATTTGAGCATAGCACCGGTAGAATCGGTGAAACCGCCACCAAAGCCAAAGATTTTCTGAAATGTTCTGTTCATATTCACAGTTATGGTGAGCTCATTGACAGTACTCATGAGGCTGTGCATTGAGGCAAAGCTCAGTTTAAATTTGAGCTGATTTTGTTTGAAACGATCGCCCAATTTGTTCGACTCATAGACCCAAACAGACCCGGGTTCAGGAATTACCAGAGCAGGGAAGTCATCACAGTATGTGCTGTTACACACGCAGACTGTGTCCGATTCTATGATGTTTCGCTTCTCGCATTCTTTCCTTGATAACACTGAAAAATAGCGAGATAAATAAGAAAATTAAAAAAGGGAATATTATAGCTAGATAAAAAAAAGTACCTAGAACAAGGAACTGTATCAAAAATAGAGCAAATGTATAAAAATTTAACATTTTAAAATCGAGCTAGCACAATATATTTTCAATTGGAGAGCACTTGAATCAAAACTTAGAGAACAGCTTCTGTTCGGATTAATTGGATGAGAAGGGCTGTCCACAGAACACCTGCTTCCTTACGAAGCAGAGGATTGTTTGTTTGATTTACAGCTTTTAGTCAGAAGTGAATGTTTTTGACACTTTTATTCTACTTATTCAAAGGTTAATTTCAATGACATAATTATTAATAAGACCAAGATTAATAATTGTTGATTAGAACTTATCTATAGTCTTCCTGCTTTTGATCTTGCCAAGATTACTAGCGTTTAACATGTTTAATTATATACTTAAACAAAATAGATCACATTTGGTCTACGCATGCAAATTTAAAAGCATCAAGGAAAATCCTATTTCAATACAGATGTACTACTTATCGAGGTTAATGTATTGTGTGATGATGGGCACGCAATATACACCTTGCATATACTAGAGAGGCTAATACTAGTGGCTAATTAACTATCAACATTTCAAAAGAAGTTTAATCTCAACCTTCAATACAATATTTAATTAATATTAATATTTTGTTTCATAAGTCACTAATTAATAGAAGGATTCTTAAGGCGTTTACACTTAAATTGGATTAAGTTATCTATCAATAAATTAGTAGAATTTTCAAACAATTTTGTTATTTATTGACACAATTAATAAAATTCCATATTTTCACTTCCCATGGTAATTACCAATTAAAATCAAAAGTTTAATGCTCTTGTTTTAAATCTAAATCCTTCCTTACTATTTTAGCATGCCACAATATCTATATAAATACCGAGGCGAATTGAAAAAATGCTATTTGACTCTGTTTACTCGAATTAATGGAAATTTAGGTCAAATATATTATAATTATCTCAAAGTTACTGATAATTAATTAATTAATATCATGGATAGTGAAGAGTCAAACAAATATACTGTTGTTTTCATACCCAAGGAAACGCCTGATGGAGAAATATCTTGCTGTATGGGTTTGGCCACCTTATTGGTTGAGAGGGGTCACCGGGTTATTGTGGTGGTCAACCATAAGAATCAATTATTTATCGAAGACAATGATGCGGCTCAAGTAAATGCAGATGTGCAGGATGCTCACAACGAGAGTACTGCACCTGATCGTGATCCCGATCCTGTCAAGAATGAGCAAGCTGCTAATCAAGGCAAAATGTTGGAAGGGAAAATTCAAGTGAAACAGTTGGAAATAATTGAGTTTCATCAAGGACAATTGAATAAAGTAACAATCGATGAAATAATCCCTTCCAATGAAATATGGGCAGACATGTGGAATTTGCATATGGACTCGCTCAAAAACTGGCTCGATAAAGTTAAAGAATTTTTCATAGAATGCATGAAGGCATTGACAACTCTCTCCGAAGAAAATAATCAGATAGAAACATTGGTTGAGAAATATCAGCCTGATATTTTTGTTATGGATGGCCGACTTAACTTTGACGCAATCAAGAAAACAGGGAAGCCTTGGGTGTGGCTCTATAATGGCAATCCTCTACGAATTCTTACTGACAAAGGACTACCACCGCCTTGCACAGGTATGCTTGCTAACTTACCCTGCCCCAGCTATTTAACTCCAAAATGTTTAACCAAGATTAAAATCATAAATATTTAATTTAATCTTCACTGTGTGATTGTATGTGAATTTAATCAAGCTTAATTTAATTTTAACAGGCTTTCCTTCTAATCCAACCTCTAAATGGAGGGTACAAACAGTGCTGTACAGAATTGCAAAGGAAATGACCAGTAATGTGGCCACAGTTCTCCGAGCAACAAAAGGTGTAATCAACCTTGGTCTTAAGGTCAGAAAAGAGCCTTTCCAAATAATAACCGGTGGCTCTCCTTATTTGAATATTTATGGCTATCCAGCTGAGCTCGATTATCAAAGCGCTGGATTAAAATCAAATATGTATAGAGTGGACACCTTTTTGCCCAAGCAAAAATTAATGCGAGAAAGTTTGAAAATACCCGAGGATAAAATGCCCAACCTATTTGGCAAAACCAAAATGATCTTGGTGTTGATGGGCTCATTTCATTCAAATAGTGTTAAATTCAGAAGAACCCTACTCAATTATTTGTCGGACAGTTCCCATTACTTCTTGGTCTCGAAGGAGTTCCCGCCCGAAAATTACACCCTATCTCCAAATATGATTCCTTACGACCCGACTATAACTCATAATCTTTTGATTTATGTCTCAGATCTGGTCATCAGTGATGGTAATGATAGCAGAGTTGTCACTACCTTTAGCCATGGTAAGCCCACCATTTTGTTACCTTTCTGGTTGACCCAGTTGGACAATGCACAGCGTGTGCACGAAACTGGGTTTGGTATAAGACTAAGCCCCTGGACATATAAAAAATCGGATATTCTGGGCGCTATTGAAGTGCTCATGAATGACAAAAAGCTGAAGGAAAGACTGAGCATAGCCTCAAAGCGTATTATCCAAGAGGACAGACTGTCTAAAGCGGCTGAGCTCATTGAAAATTTGGGCAAGGATAAATATTTTTACCAGAATAAGAAGCCATAAGATTAAAGAATCTTGGTAAAATATCAAGACACCAATTGAGGTGTTCCCATTTATAGGCCTTGAGCAATTAAAAATTTATTTACTAACTATTATTTTATCAAGATAATACATGTATTACAATTGTATAAGGATTTATTATTATAAAATATTAATAAAATTGTCATGGTTAAAGTTTCAGAAGAAGTCATTTATAAATTTCTTGAGTTCACAGCATTCCCTAATTTTGAACATATCCTCCAAAAGTGGCCAAAGACTGCACTCTTTGGGGAACTGGTTGTCGACTAAGTTGACTAAATAGTAGTTGTCATGAATAGTGTTAAGCACTTTACGCGACTGACTGTCCTCTGGATAGAGTTGTGCCCATTTTTGTTTCCAGAGGTCAAAGGCCTCGTCCTTCCATACATTGAACGAAATCGGGTCCACAACTGTGGGCTGGACTATCTCACGTCCCGGGAACACACCCCATGTAACAGCTATGGGACGGTTGTCCTCTATATTTGTCAATTGGACCTTTCCCTTCAAAATAAAACATAATTTGAACAAGGTGATCAATTTGAAAGCTCATTAAATAAAAGTTGTCAAGCTTGATTATGAGCAAGACAATATTAATTACTTACAGTGCTATCACTTATTTGATAGTTGACCAGGGGATAGTTTTTCAGGGCTTCCTTCAGTGCCTCCACATTTTTCTTGCACGTGAAAAATTCAAGGTATGCCTAGATCATTTGTGGAATTAAATTTTAATACAACATATTTTGCAGAATTGCGAACCTTTTGATAGATAAATCCATTAGAAGGGCCCCACCCATGAATTGGGTCTGTCGAGTCGATGCCATTAATGTTAGGCTGGGAGCAAATGGTAAGGACTCCCCGTTTATTCAGTTTAGAGAGCGGTTCAATTAATAAATTAGTTTCAGGGTCTAATTCTTGCATATTCCAGGGTATAATTGTTACCGACTTATTCTGTGTGTTTTTAGCACCTGACACATAGCATGAGAACACTTCCCATACATCTTCCTCACTGTTTAACTCCTTTCCCCACATTCCTCTTAAGACTGTAGGACTGATTCTTGGCTCTAAGAACAGGTAATAGTCTTCCAGTGTTTTAAATGCTGGAGAGTCCACCCGACCCCATCGGCCATTAGGGAACTCATCCCATGATAGCGTACGGCATACATAACTGCGTTGCCTACCCGACCAGTAAATTGGACGAACATCTTCGGTGCAGCGCTTATGATTGGCTGCCGGCCACCAGGGAAGTGGTTTTGTCACATTCTTCCAGAGGTTGAGCTGTTTGAGAATATTGGTGACCGCCATCTCCTGGTTAAGTGTATAGAAGTGCAGCCCTGGCGTAACATTAGAGGACATAATCTGTTTGCATAGACTGACTGTCCACTGAATGCCATAATTTCTGACGGCTTCGTCATTATTGCGAATCAATTTGAGATCTGAGACAATATTTGCCGGAATATCCAGTTTTGATAAATTGACAATTTTTTCCAATGAGTCGTAGCTCTGGATAGGCATAACTCCGGGCAAAATGGGAACTTCTATACCGATTTTGCGGCAATTCTTCACATATTTAACGAATATTTCAGGTTTGAAGAAAAGCTGAGTTATAATGAAGTCGGCGCCGGCATCCACTTTGGCCTTCAAGTGTTCTAGGTCCTGCTCTGGCGATACTGACTCTGGATGAGCTCCGGGATACCCGGCCACAGCTATTGTAAAATAATCGCCGTATTGGCGACGGATGTATTTAACCAAATCAATTGCGTAACGGAACTCAGGCTCCTCATCTTCTATGTCAATATACCTGTCCCCTCTCAAGGCCAATATATTGCGAATACCCAGTTCTTTAGCCCTTTCCAAATGATGCTTGAGATCAGCTGAAGTCATACCCACACAAGTGATGTGAAGCATAGTATCCAAACCACAATAGTTGAGAGCCACTCCCGCTATGGTTATGCTCGAGGTCTCAATGTCTGAGCCTGGATTGCCGGCCGAATGCCATGTAATGTCACAAAACAGGGGCCCACTCTGCCTGAGCCGATCGAAACGACTGATCAAATTCATGGCCGCCTCTTCTGTTTTGGGTGGAAAGAACTCGAATGAAAAGAACGGCAGATCTCCAGAAATGATCCGTTTCTGCATTCGTTTTATTAGAGGAATGTATGGCTGAGCCGAACACTTGGATCCATTGATCAGCTGCTTATTGTTGGACTCAAGTCGGTTGTCTTCGGGGATAGTCATCTCAAACGCCTTTCCGTTGACCGACATTTACAAACAATCTTTAATATTGTGTTAAGTATTTTGATATTTTGTTATCTGTGCAACAAAAATAAACAAGATTATTTATAATAATATGTAATAATATATTTTTATCAGCTTGCTGATTAAATGCTACTTTATTATTGGAGGAACAACTTTGAACCCAAGATAAAAGGTTGGCTGCATTCCTATCTGCACTATCTGAATGTACCAGTACTATTTACTGTAGTTAAACGAGCACTTCATTTAAGAAGTGCACATAATCAAGATCAAATTCAAAAATTTTCCAATTAAAAGAAAATAAATAATTATGATCAGCTTATTATTAATATTATCTCGTTTATAATCTATTAAGAACGGAAAATAACTTATGGTAAGCTTGATCATATCATTTGAACTTGATAATAAAATAATTTTCATTAAAAATGTTTCATGGTGAATATTTTTTCGCAAGCTTTTTATTAATCCTCTCAAAATTCTAGTAAAAATTTAGATAATCGAGGTATAATTAAATAATAGCTTGTTAAATTCTACAAAAATTAAAATTTATGAACAAAAAACATTAATATTGCAAAATCATTAAAAAAAAACAACCAGGTTTCAAATAATAATAAAGAATTTTATTTCAGATTACTTGCTAATTCATTTTGAAAATAAAAACGTTAAGGTTATTTAAAATTGATTGCATACTTACTTTACAAGTTTCTATCAAAGAGAGCAAAATTCAAAAGGACTTTCAAATGACAGTTGACTGCCTTATATACCGTCGAGTGAGCTATTAATAGGACGGCATAACACGTGACTCATAAATGTTTGCTAACGATTAAGAAAAAGTTATTAAACTTATTGGACAGTAAGGTATGCGTAACCTTAAGGGATGTCTTGTGCTCTAAGTTTAAGGCTCAGAGTCTGTATTATTATATCATTGATAACATGTTATGATAACCGATAAGAGTTTGTAATGTAATTTTTGCTTGTTTAAATTTAAACTGTTTAAATTGTATTGCTTATTGTAATTATAGCTAGGTAAAATTATAGCTAGTTAAAATTTCAATAAAACATAGTATATTCGAATAAAATTATTTAATTTATCAAAAGCTTATTCTAATAAATAGATTCTAGGCTTTTCCATTGAGGACACTTTTATAAACAAGAATAAATAAGAATCTATTCATTGAATGTGTCTCCATCTTTGTTGCCAGAATTAAACTAGTTAAATTATTTAGGAATTATTGAATAAATAGGAAATTTTATGCATACAATTTGAAGGATGTGCAAGTGTACGTGTAAAACTATACTCAAGTATGTTTATGCAGAGCAAATTGATTTTAACAAAAATATTTTTATTTTCAAATCTAAATTTATATTATAATGTTTCAAAGTTTAATCTTGATAAATTTAAAGTAAACAATCTTGAAAGTTGAAACAACAATTCTCATTGAGTTACTTTTAAAATGAGATTTGCATACATTTAAAAGAAAACATCAATTAATGCAAATTTAATATTTTTCATTCAAAATACAATTATTCCAGTGTTAGGCAGTGATAATGCCAAAATCCCCCTTAAGCGAAAAATTCTCTATCCCTCCTCTTTATCTTCCTTGAGAATCGGACCTTGCCTATCACTCATTCCTACCACTACCTACTTATTTCTACTTTAAATATACGGACTATATTTGGTTCAATTTTACCTTGTACAAATTATTCAATAAACAATGCATGTTCAAAAATAGGTGAATCAAACATGTAATTGTTTATTTGTTTATTGATTTAATACCTATATATTAATTACACCCGAGGTTAAAAACTTGTATAATATTAGGTAAATATTACTGTTTAATCAAAAAAAATCCTGAAACAAAGCCCTTAATTGATGCCATTAATAATTATTTTTATTCATCAATTTATAAAGATTATTAGCCAGATGGTTTTCATCAATAATTCGATATTTCAAACGCAATAAAAATGTAATTAAAATTCAAAGATAATTAAAATTTATTCGTAACTTAATTCAAAAATTAAAAATTTAATTAAGTTTTTCATTTTTCAAATAATTAAGGTTTGAGAACATTTTCCTTGAACTTATTCTTGTAGTTACCACGGGGTAAATAATTACAAACAAATTGAGTTTTCATCTTATCGTCCTGTTTTCCAAAGCATCTTGCACAGCCTAAACCTGTAGTTTCCTTCCAGATCAGTTGAGTGAAGCCAAAAGTTGATTTACCCTTATGTTTCTTATAATCGTAACCCTTTGAATTTTTATACCTAAAATAAAAAAGCAAGGTGACTGAATTTATCATTTAAAAAATAAAATGACCAATAATCGACTGCATCTTTACAAGGAGCAGGTTGGTTAGCTGCTGCACCCCACCCCAGTTCCCCACCCTTGTACCGATTCTCTCCAAAATCTTTATCTGTACCTGGTGGCCCACTTCCTTTTTTATCCTGCGCAACCAACAAACACCTATCTTTGGCATATTGAACAGCCTGAACAAATTATTAGTCAATCAAATTTGAAAATTTAAATATTTTACAAAGTTTTTGTTAATTTTATTGTTAACTATCAAGGTGTAATAATTAACCTTTTCATCTATTTTCATAGGTGGTGAGTGATGTTTGGCTCTGTGTTCATTGTGCAAGGACAAACAGCTATTTTGAAATTCTTCATCTGTTTTGTCTTTGAATTCACTTTTTGAGAAACTGACTTAACATTTAATAAGACAAGTTTATTTAAGCATGATACTATCGTATATTATAATTTTATTTACCAGTGAAAAAGGTCAAAATTAAAATAATTGATAATTGCATGATTCAAATTATAAGAATTGAATTGAAAATAATAATTATGACTTAAAGATAAATTTAATTCAATAAACCATAAGTTTTAATAAATGATAGAAAATAACGTCAAAATTAATTAGATTCCGTTTGAAGAGTTGAAGGGATATTACAGCGTTTCTCAGTTTCGTTAGTAATGCAGTCAATTTCGACGTTCATAAAAATAATACACTTATCTCTGTGTAAATTCACCCCCTATAATTTCACAATCTGCTTATTTTCACCCTTGACACCATACCCGTATTGGGACTTATGTAAAAGAATAGGACTAACTACACATTCGTTTATTTTCAATTTCACACAAATAGATTTTTCCTTGAAATAGTACTAGATTTTGAATTTTGAACTTGTAATACTTTGCTTATTTTCACATTTTATAATTTCACATGCCTTAAATTGCGGTCCCAACTTGGTGAAATTAT
>JAQFZI010000958.1:0-11964 GCA_034695605.1 Eupelops occultus
CTCGTCCATAACTTTGTCCTCGACTTGTCATTGATAACTAACAACCATCCCTTCCGGCCACTGATGATGATTGCTATTCCCAATTGTTTGAATTATTCTCTATAATCCTATTCTTTACTATCCATTCAATCGATGTCTTATAAAACCATTGAAATGACAATTAATTGTTAACATTAAAAATGATATAATTTTATAATTATTATGGATTCAGGTCTACCCGACCCTTTTTGTAAGATAAGCGTTGATGGCTCAGGTCAATGTCACTCAACTGAGGCCTCGAAAGACACTTTAAACCCGAAGTGGAACAAACACTACGATCTGTTAGTCTTCTATCTCTTCTAATCTTCAATTATTCGACTAATGTTTTGTCTGATAGTTATGTCGGAAGATCTGATTCGGTGACCATAAGTATATGGAACCAAAAGAAAGTGCACAAGAAGCAAGGCGCCGGCTTTCTTGGATGCGTTAAGATTATGCCGAACGCCATTCAAAGTCTGAAGGATACCGGATGTAAGCACTCTTTCCCTTTAATTAATTCAAATTGTTTTGTGTTAAATCATTTGGTTTCGAAATGTGATTAGTTTCTCATTTTGGCACTCATTTCATTGAAATTCATTGAAATGTCTCCGAAATAACAAAATTAATGTCAGATTCTTACGAGTCATTTAAGAGTTTTGTTTTTATCTAAAGTTATGTTACGTTAAGTAAAGTTAAGTAAATTTATTTGAAAATAAATTTAATTCTTTTCTCTCATTCAATATAATTAATGCAATGAATATATTTGAAAGAAATATTAATTATTAATATCAATATTTATGCATCAATTAATGTGCAAGCTCATTCTCGTGATGTTCTAATTTGAGAAGTTTTATAATTTTTCTTATAGATTATTATTTTGATTATCTGAATGCATATTCTTATCTAATCTGAATAGTTTTAGCGCCAAACTGTCGAAGCAATTAATTCTTATTTTTTACGAAACAGAAATTGATTTATTAGTACTTTTTGTTGCCTTTAATTAAATATATTCATCACTTTTTAACCTTTAGATCAAAGACTTGATTTACACAAATTTCGTGAAGAGGACCCGGATATTGTGAGGGGACAACTTGTCATTAGTTTATTATCTCGAGAGGGAAGCCGTTCAAATGGAGGACGACTTCAAAATGTAGTCATATCTGAATCGGGAAACTCGAGCACTAATTCCCAAAATTGTCTCAATAATAACGATGATCTGCCCGAAGGCTGGACTGAGTGCCGAACCTCTTCAGGCCGAGTCTATTATGTGAATCATGAGGCCAGAGCTACGCAGTGGGACAGACCCACCCAATCAACATTAAATAATTCACGGAGGAATAATCACAACACTCAGCATAACAACGGTAACAACAGCTCAAATACAGCCCCCAGTACTCAAACAGTCAGTGAGTCATCTACCGTTAGGCCTCATCCGAGACGATCGACGCGACACCGAAATTATTTGGCGCGGAATCACTTACACGACGTGTCACTGACTGCTAACAATTCAAACACTCCTCAAAACCGATCACAAACTCAAAGCCAAACTCAATCTCAGCCGGAATTTCAAACAAATTCTAACTCTAATGTCTCAGATTTACCAGAAGGTTATGAAATGCGAACCACTCCACAGGGACAGGTCTACTTTTACCATCTGGAGACCGGAGTGTCCACTTGGCATGATCCTCGTGTGCCTCGAGAACTCCTTCAACAGGGCATTAATTTGGATGAAATTATAGGTCCTCTCCTTAATGGTTGGGAAGTAAGACAAACACAAAGTGGACGACAATATTATGTCGACCATAACAACAGAACCACTCAGTTTACTGATCCTCGACTCGTCGCTAACTCATCAATGCTTCAAAATCTCCTGAAGTGAGTCCTCAGACCATTAAATAATTGTTTCTTTTTTAAATTATTTGCCATTTGCTCTCTATATCTATACAATGCTATACATCTGTAGAATAGCTCACAATATTGTCAGTAATAAGTAAATCAAATACAAAATAGAAATATATTTGACGTTTAAACACAAAAAAAAAATACTTTTTTAAAAATCATTGGTTTCATTGAAATTGTATTCATTTTAAGCGAATGAAATGAACATTCAATTTATCAATTATTCCAAAGAAGGAGACTATTAGTCATTAATTGCTTTTTGCCTAAACTCTGCTTTCATTGATTTTCTTATTCTTTGGAGACAGAGATACAGAGAATTAAGGTTTGACTCGATTACAATGAATTCATTTATTTGTCTCTTATTTCAGTATTCGTGGGAATCGTAATAACGGAGTAAATGACGAAAACATCAAAATTAGTCAAACGATAGGCATTAATAACAATAATAATAACAATAATAACGAAATTTTAAACAGTTGTCAACTCCAGAGACGAAATCTCGTTCAGAAGATGAGTGCCTTAAGACATGAATTACAGGCATTTCAGCCACAGTCGGGTCACTGCCGTTTGGAAGTGTCTCGACAGGACATATTTGAAGAGTCCTATAGAGCTATACTCAAAATGAGACCAAAAGATCTTCGCAAACGGCTTATGATTAAATTTAGAGGAGAAGAAGGACTCGATTATGGAGGAGTTGCTCGCGAATGGCTTTACCTATTGTCACATGAAATGCTTAATCCTTATTACGGTCTCTTTCAATACACAAGAGATGATATCTATACCCTTCAAATAAATCCGGATTCGGGAATAAATCCGGTCCGTCATTATCTTAATTTTTAAAACAATAATTGTTTAATTAATTTATTTAATTTTAGGAACATTTATCTTATTTTCATTTCGTTGGCCGAGTCATTGGTTTAGCCGTATTTCACGGCCATTATATCGATGGCGGATTTACTCTCCCGTTCTATAAAATGCTGTTAAATAAAGCGATTACTTTGGATGACATAGAATCAGTTGATCCAGAGTTGCATAGAAGTCTTTGTTGGATGCTGTCAGTCCTTTTTATTACATTTTTTGCCTTAACACTAATTTATTGAATATTCTTTCAGAGATAACAATATAACGGATGTATTCGATATGACATTTGCTGTAAATCACGATTCCTTCGGTCAACTTCTGGTCCATGAACTCAAACCTAATGGACGCGATATTCAAGTGACAGAAGAGAATAAGAAAGAATACGTCAAACTTTATGTCAATTTTCGATTCACTCATGGAATTGAACAACAATTCCAGTCTTTACACAAAGGTTTTTGTGAACTCGTACCCCAACATCTTCTCAACCAATTCGATGAAAAAGAACTCGAAGTAAATTCAAATGAATTATAAATTAAATTCAAATATTATATTAATCTGTATTTGGAATAAAAGCTCGTAATCGGAGGATTAGGAAAAATAGATTTGGATGACTGGAAGGCCAACACACGACTCAAACATTGCAACGCAGACTCTAATGTCGTCAAATGGTTTTGGAGGACTGTTGAACAGTATAGTGAAGAGAGAAGAGCCCGACTCT
This sequence comes from Eupelops occultus, assembly GCA_034695605.1. Classification (NCBI taxonomy): domain Eukaryota; kingdom Metazoa; phylum Arthropoda; class Arachnida; order Sarcoptiformes; family Phenopelopidae; genus Eupelops; species Eupelops occultus. The sequence goes on from JAQFZI010000958.1 coordinate 3,497, forward strand.
TACAGTTTGTGACCGGCAGTTCTCGAGTCCCTCTTCAAGGTTTGTTGTTCTGTACTTCAATTCATTTTATTAATTAATTTTCTCTGTTTAGGTTTCAAAGCACTTCAGGGCTCAACTGGTGCCGCCGGTCCCCGACATTTTACAATACATTTAATTGACGCGGACACAGTTAATTTGCCCAAAGCTCATACCTGTTTCAACAGAATAGATATCCCTCCCTATGAGTCATTCGATAGATTATATGAAAAGCTAACGCAAGCCATTGAAGAGACCTGTGGTTTCGCTGTTGAGTGATTCCAATCCCGACAACCTCTTAGTGCCTAAACACTAATTGTGTTCACGATTAGGACTATTTCCTCTTTCAATCAATCATTAGTTAAATTCATCTTTCGATTGAAATTAAGTTTCAATCAATTTATCGAAAATCTGTGATCTTTTTATTCGATAAAGAAATGAAATTATCATTAATTCACGGAATTTGTTATTAGGTCTGCCTTAAGACTGGCCTAATATAATAGAATTTTGTGTTTTATTTACTGATAATGTAATTAATTTATTATTTATCAAAAATTTCTTTTGAAACGAAACAAAACTTTTAGGAAAAGTACTAAACATACAAATCATGACATTTTAGGTAATATTAATATAATATTAAATTTGTTTTCATTTCCATTAATCGTTTTGATAGCCATAAGTATAGCATAATTGCAGTCAAAGTGACTCTCGTCTCAAACGAAGGGTCAGTGCATTTGCCATTAAAGCCATCAACAAAACTGTTATATCAATTATGGAATAATTTTCTAAATATTATACCATTTGATTGTAAATACAAATGACTCGCATTTCTAGCGATTGTTATATTATGTGATATATTAATTGATTTGATATTTTTTGATTCAAATGATTGAAAATATCAACTGATTTGATATTTGTTGACAAATAAAAGTTTTTAAATTAATCTCAAATAAAACTCATTCTAATTATTCTCTCATTAAATATATTCTCCGATCACTTCCCAGAATAGAAGGGTTCATATGGGAAATGGTGTTATTGGAAAAGGAAGATATTGCTCCAATTTCAATAATATCTGACATTCTGAGCGTTTCATTAGTTAATTATTTCAGGAAATCCTTTAAATACAAAGTTGTTTCTGCAATGTTTGCAAAAACAGTTTGAGAATAAATTCTACTGCAAAGGGGGGGACAGCTGTCTCTCGACATTGACTTTGACGGACTCATTGAATGGCACTGTTTTGTAGTGTTTTGTAGTGTCTGTGAGTGAAAGAGTGCGCAAACGTTACTCAATATAAACAACAATTGTTTTAATTCCTTATAAATTGTTGTAAACATTATCTTAAGTTTAAACACAATTTGTTATTAAATGACATTTAAAGTGTTTATCCACACAAACATATAAATTAATTTTTAAGGAGCTTTTAATTTTTAACAATTTATTAAAAGGTAAGACATTTTAATTTTAATTTAAATAATTTAATTCTAATAAAATAATAAAAACATAAATTTAGTAATAATTTTGTTTTAGTTATAAATCCCTTTGAATTTTAATAGATTTAATTGAATTGAATTCATTCGTTGTTTTCCTTAAAGTATTTTCCAGTTTTTTTGTTATTGAATTTCAATTTGAAATTTTCAAATCTATTGAATCGATTCTTGCTATTTATTTGAGGAAATAATTGAACCATAACTTTGGATTGTATTTCGTGTGAACTGAAATGAATGAGTCAGAGGTCTGTCCCATTCTGTGCACTCATTTAAGAAAATTTTCAAACTTCTATAACTTTTATTAAATTATTTGTTTGTTTTATTAATAATTTTGTTTGAAATTTATTTTTCAGATGATTTGATTTTCAAATATTAATCAAAATATGGATGAAAAACGAATCGCCGATTACTTCGTGATCGCCGGTATATCGGGTCAGAGCGGACTCACTCTCGATGAAAATCTATCCCAAGAAAGGGTTTCAATTCCTAAGTCAGTGCAGAGTCCGTCCGCTCCTATCACTGATATTACAGTTATAATAAGAAGTGCCGGCGAAGCAGTTCCTGACGGTTGGACCTGTATAGAGACCACTTCCTCTGGACTTTCAGCTGACTTAAATCATGGAAGTCTTCGAAGTCCAAGTGTTTATATCTGTTATAAGCGGGGAAGGGATAAACCAGCCCTCGTCGATATTGGAGTGCTTTATGAGGGAAAGGAAAGGGTTATGTCCGACAGTGAAGTCGTTGAAAATACATTTTATGGAAAGCCTGCGAACGTCAATAATAGCGGTTCGCGAACTTTTCTCACATTCCGTAGAGCCCGTGAGAACGCCCCCTGCAATCAATTGGTAGTCACCGATATTTGTGTCATATTAGCCAATAAGGGAGAGTCACCCCCTCACGCCTTCTGCCTAATCAACAAAAATCTAAATAAAGTGAGTCTTTTAATCAAAATCTAATTATTTATTTAAATTATTTTTTTGTTCACTAATTTTCAATTTGAAAATTATTGAGATTTAAAAGTTAGAATGCAACAAGATCATTTGCTCAATTCTTTATTCTTTATTCAATTTATACTTAAATTTATAGCACAAACCTCTTTAAAATAATCCTGGAAATTTTTATTAAATGGTTTTGTGTAAAGAATGCTTTAGTTTAATAATTTAATCACTTACTCAGGGAATGGTTGGCTCAGATGTTTTTATTTGTTACAAGAAGTCTATGAATCGGCCGCCTCTGCTCTGTTATAAGCCTTCAGTTATGGGAAGATTCCCTTTAGATGATTACCCGCATTATTCTCTTCCTGAATCCGTGTCATTATTCTGTTTTCCAATGGGAGCGACAATAGAGTGTTGGCCAAAAAGAGCACAGCAGCCAAAACCCATCTTTTCTACATTTGTGTTGACCTCGGATTCGGCTGAAAAAGTTTATGGAACTGCAGTTACTTTCTATGAAAGGTTTACTGATCAGAGTCTCAGTGAAGAAGAATTACAACATTTGACGTTTTGGACAGAAGAAGATAAACAAACAAAAAGTTTACATCGAATCAAATCTATTTGTTTATTGTCTCGATGGCCATTCTTTGACACTTTTGAAAGATTTTTACTATTTTTGCACAAGACTTATGTCTTATCAGCGGCTACACCACAAAAAATACCATTAGAGCGATATATTTCCCATTTTATGTTAGAAATTCCATTTCCGCTTCAAAATAGACCTAAAATTTTAGTACAATTGGGAGTCAATACCGACGAAACAGTTCTTATATCACAACCGCCCGAATATATGCCTCTCGCTCTGACCGGCGCCTCATTCACACAAATGCTTCGGAATTTAGGGCCAGAAAACTGTTTACATGTTTTGTTGTTCGCATTGACTGAACAAAAGATTTTATTACACTCTTTACGGCCGGATGTGTTGACAAGTGTTGCCGAAGCAGTGGTCACAATGATATTTCCGTTCCATTGGCAGTGCCCTTATATACCAATGTGTCCGATAGGCCTATCAGATGTGTTGAATGCTCCCCTACCTTTCTTAGTGGGCGTAGATTCTCGTTATTTTGATCACTTCGAGCCTCCAATAGATGTGGCGTCCGTTGATTTGGACACGAATTCAATTTATTTATCAGAAAATAAAAGACTTCTTAACCCGAAATTAATGCCGAAAAAGTCTACCCGAATATTAAAGAGTACTCTCGAAAGGCTTTTCGAGCGATTGATTCGACCGCCGGTCATAACAAACGGCAGTTCCACTCAAAAGATTAAAAACAATTTATTTAATGACAGTTTGAGATCCAAAAAAGTTGAGAGAATTATTGAACTCGAAATACAGGAGGCTTTCATCAGATTTATGGCGTCTATTCTGAGAAACTTTCGCTCATATTTATTGCCAATAACGAGAGCGCCAACAGTCGGGGCAACTGATCCAAGTTCTCTGTTTGATTTGCAAGGATTCTTAAAATCTCGGGACAAAACATATCATAAATTTTATTCACTTTTAATGAAAACCCAAATGTTTACCCGATTTATCGAAGAGCGGTCTTTCGTTTCCGACAAAAATATAAGTCTCGCCTTTTTTGATGAATGTTCTGAAAAATTAGAATCAATGGGCGATTCCGTTGATTCAAGTCCTTCACTTCGATTACTAGATTTCGGAGATTACATACATAATGACCAAACAGTGTTTATCCCTCCACCAGAACCCATCTCTCCTGAAGAAGAGTTCTCATATCAAGAATTCGGTCCATTAAATCCAAATTTGTTTCATAAAAACCCAAACCTTTCACGAATCGGTTCTATTATTAATGAGAGTGAAGTCGGTTTATCAGAAAACTCTTCGATAATCGCTCCGTCGAGTCCTATATCTAAACGAACAAAACAAGAGATAAGGACAGCGCAGAAGGTGGCGAGAAAACATGCGGAGTCACCCATGGGTTGGACCAAATGTCTTCTTAGTTATTGTTACAGTCTTTGGTTTATTCATTTACCGGCTTATGTCAAAGCAAACGCTTCTCAAAAGCCAAAGCCCTTAAGTGTTGCCTTTGAAGTTCTCCTTCGTATGCAATCTCTCCGTTTCCACCCGTCCGATGAGGTCTGTTATCGAGTAATGATGTTATTGTGCGGTATTTACAGTGAACCCGTTCTGGCCGTCAAAGTCCTCTTTGAAATGAAAGCAAATAATGTGACTCCGAATGCAATCACTTATGGCTATTACAATAAGGCAGTGCTTGAGAGTAAATGGCCGACGGGTGACACCACAGCCTCTTTGATGTGGAATAAATTACGAAACGTAATCGTAGGCGTCGCTCAATTCAGACAAAATTCACGCATCAGAACCTCTAACGTCAGCCCCAATTTGATAGAATCAGAGAATATGATTAAAGCAAATTCAATTAAAAGTTCTTCAGGTCCATCAGATTGTGGTTATGCCACAAATCCAGAGTCTCTCAGCTCCGAAACGATTCCGACAATCAATCTATTTGTCAAAGATTTCAAAGAATCCGATGCTTTTAGAGAAAGAACGCGAAGTATAGTCAGAAAATCGGCCTCTAATTTGAATTGTGTCCGCGACTATGACAGTGCGGCCGGCCTTCTAATGACCACCGATTTATCTAAATTCTGTGATAGTTATGATAGCGACCAGACTTTTATCAAACGTCGCCATAAAAGTGCTGAATTAGAATCCAATGATTCAAAGATTAATTTAGACTCAAATCTGATATCAAGTTTGAGTCCCAGTACTTCAAAACCATATCTGAGATCATTTAGTTTCGGAAACGACACACAAATACTGCAAAAACTAAAAACTGGTCCTTTAATTGAATTGAAACAACAATTGCAACAAAATATCCAACGAATTAGAAAACCTCTGATTAATGAAACCGAAAGCGATGTAAACAAAAATAATGAAATTTATGCGAAAACTGTTGGAAGACTCACTCGTTGTGCTGAAGATCCGGAAGAAGATATCGAAGAAAATGATAGTGAAAAAGAAGTTTTGCAGGAATGGCATAAAAATCTTAATGAATGTCAGGCCTCAGAAAAATCAAGTAATGAAAAAATCGCTGATATAACGAATCATAAATCTTCTGATCTTTCTTTGGCTTCAAAATCAACTAATAAGAGCTCAGAAACCGCTTCTAATAAAAGTAATGAAAGGTTGAGTGACATTCGAAAAAACAGTGCGAATGATAGCGAAACGTCTTCATTCAGTCCACTTAAAGAGGCCATAATGAATATGGAGTTGTTTTCACCGGACGGCAAAGTGGCCTCAACTTTGCGCTCGAGTTTCCGTATCGCGAGTCGATTTGCAAAGTCTTCGACACCCGTCAAGTCTACGATATCTCGAAGTTCAACATTTCATGAGTCAAATCACAGCACATCAGAGAAGGCACTCAACAAAATTGGGTCTTTTTTCAGAAGAGATTCACAGAAAAACGTATCGGAATCTGGGACACAACTTAAGAGTTTGAGCCGTTCCGCTACTTTACCACAGGTTTCGTCATTGAATCCAATCGACGATAAATCTAAAAAAGACGAAGAAATTTGTAAAATGGAAAGCACTGGAAATAGTTTCAATGAAAGTCAAGAGGATTTGACTAATGAGGGCGAAAACAGTAGAGACAATTCATTACTTAATTTAAGTTCTCAATGGACTAACAAATTGGCTGCAAATAAACACTCAGAATATGTGGTTTCGACTATCAAATCTGCGGCCAATAACGTCGCCAATCGCTTCAGCGGATTAAAATCATCATTAGCTCAGTCGACATCTTCGGCTTCCAATTCTCCATCAAAGTTGAGCACAAGTAACACTTCTGCAGTGATGACGGGTATGGCCACAAATACAGCTAATCTAATCTCTCAGTGGGCCAGTATTGTCGCCGATAAGTTCCCATCAAATTTCATGTTAGAAGAGGACGACTGTTCGAGTAATAACTCATTCGATATGAGAAGAAACAGCTTTGCATCAGAGGACGACATTAGTGAGCGCTCGCGTGAGGGCAGTCTCGGCAGAAACTTTACAGGTTTTGGTATTAATGCCAACAGTTCTCCACTTTTCGATACACTAGAAAAACATTATTCAACGCCATTAGAGTCCACTCTTCCCTCAACTAAAGTGATTTTAGAAATATTTATGACTTCATGTTCGCGTTGTTATACATGTTATGCACTCCTTTATGACGAAGAAATTATGGAGGGCTGGACACCAGACGATTCAAATCTTAACACTAACTGTACTTTTTGTAGTTCAAAGTTTGTTCCGTTGCTTACAATCAAAATAAAAGTGAGTTTTTGTTCAAATTTTTTCATTAGATTTTCATTAAAATTTTGTAATTCTTAGGACTTAAGAGATGAACAGCACAGGGAAGAAATCAATGAGTAATTATTTATTTTATTATTTTATTACAATTATCTCATTATCTTTGTATCACTTATAGACCTGAGGTTTCTGTTGAGGGTAAAGATTGTGTCGATTCTTCTGTTTTGATCAATTGTTTACCAAAAGGAAAGCCTATTTCAAAACAAATTATTAGTTCAGAACAGTCTGAACCGTTGACTGTCCCTTATTTGAGTCCATTAGTACTACGCAAAGAAGTTGAAAATGTATTGAACAATGAGGGAGACCTCTGTTTAGTCAGACCTGAATTTGTTGACGAACATCCTATCATTTATTGGAACTTAATTTGGTATTTCAAGAGAGTCAACCTTCCCTCACATCTTCCAGGATTATGTCTTTCCGCCCAAAGCCTTAACAAAAACAAAGTAATTCAATATTTAAACTAATTTTTCGTAAATTTTTAATAAATTTTTAAAATTTTTATAAAAAGACGGAAAATATTGAAAATTGGAAACTTAGTGATTACCGAAAAGTGTCCGTCCGTTGTATGTGGGATAACGAGAAATTGCATGAAGACATTGGTAGCAGTTCTTTGCATCGTCTTTGGCTCGAGTCATGTAAATTACTATAATTTTATTACAATATTTAATTCATTGAATGACTTATTTGTTAAACAGCGATGAGATCTTCTCTTTTGCACGCATTGGTCACCGATGAGCGCAAACTAACCCCTAATTTGATGCGACAAATCATTAATTCGATTCAATGCAATGATTTATCGACTCCTATGAAACTTTTAATTACCGAAAGATTAAAACTAAACGCTAAGAAAATAACCCCAAAACAGCACAGTATTTATAGAGACTTACTTTTCCTTTCATTCGTGGCTTTGGGTCGAGAAAACATCAATAATAGTGAGTTGTCTTCTATTTGTTCAAACAATTTACTAATATTTGTATAATAATTAAAATTTTAATCGAAAACAGCGGCCTTTGATCGGGAATATCGAAGAGCTTTTGAATCTATGACACCTAAGGATCAGTTGGGTTTGACTGTCATCGATAAGCCGCCATCAATTGGTGCTGTTTTCTGTCGTCGATTCTTCAAAGAATTGGAGCTCAAGACTGCGAACAACTAATCATTTGCTCAGAAATGACTTAATAGTGAAGTGTTTTAATCGGAGTGAATGATTGGCCATTCTTTTGGTCACTTTTAATGCTCTCATTATTTTTTGATTTTATCCTTTAATTAAATGATTATTTTTGTTGTATTTAATAGTTTTTATGTAAAATATAGTCAAAAATTGTAAATAATATTTAATTTAAAATTCTTTCGAAATTGCATTTAATTTATTAAAGTTTTCAGATTTTATAAAATTGTTTTGAATTACAGAAAGTCGTAAAAAGTGATCAAAAATTAATGAGATTTTAATAAATGTTTTATTTTTATAACTAATTAAATATTAGTTGTAATCAAAAGAATATTTCATAAAAAGATAATTAAAGTCAAATCTTATGACAATTGAATGATAGGCCAAAACTTGTGAATGTCGTCCCCTCTCGTATGCCAATCGTCTAATGATTGTCAGCCACTGTCAGCCCCTCTGCAGGTAAATTAATTTCAATTTTG
>JAQFZI010000959.1:0-11961 GCA_034695605.1 Eupelops occultus
ATATTTTTAAAAGCAAACCAAGATGCTATGTCTACCCAACTTTGACTCCTAGTTCGAAGCTCATAATTATGCCATCATTCATACACACAGGGTAATTTAGTAGTTTTGATAAGACAAATAATAGTTTATTTGATTAGTAATCGGAGAATGTTCTTACTCAAATGGATTTTCGATAGCATTTTCTTGACTAAAACTCGACAAACAATTTGATCGGATTATAACCTTGAGTTTGAAGCCAATACCAAGTTATTAAAAAACTGTAACATTATATTCACAATATTTGCTCTCTAATGACATTCACTGATATTTCATATTTTAGATTAAATAAAAAGAAAATGAATTTTGATAGTTTCCTAAAATAAAACGGACACTTTTACTTATTGTTTATGGTAAACATAAAAGAGCAGACGAACAAGCAAACTTTTATTTACAAAAATCATGACTTTCAATGCATCATAAGATTTAAATAATTGATGAATAACTAAGAATTGTAGTTCTTTTCCTTATTATAAATGATTATATATTTGTGAAACTATTTTTGAGCATGCACACTCTATTCATTTGTAAAGGATTTATACACTATTTATGCACCAAGGGGAAATGCTTTGAATATTAATAGAATATTCTGTCAAATTCAATCAAAACATGAATAGATAGTTCAACTTATTGTCATTAATATGACCACAATTACTACATGAGTAGAATATAGCCTCAGAATATGTGTATTACATTTCAAACCCAAATATCGATCTCTATTATAACAAAGGCTCACTTATAAACAGTCTGCTAAAAGAAGCAAGAATCATTGAATCGAAAATAGGTTAAAAAACTAATAATTCATTGATAAAACTGTAACTGATTTTAATCATTAATGAAATTTACAATAGTTTTATTGGAATTAAATAAAAAACAAAAGTTTACTAAAACATAAAACTCACAAAATTATTAAATTAAATATTCATTACAATTATTACATTAAGATTTTTATCAATTATTATTATTATTATTATTAAGTAATCACTTTTAATAGTGTTGTTTTTGCGACTGATTTCTTCAGTAATTTTCTGACATATCATCCAAAATAAATGATTTATATATATATTTCTGTATTTGCAAACTCATCATATGATTAACAATAAAATACTTTATTTGAAAATTCACTTTTAAATTAATTTAATTCCACTATTTATTCCTATCATTCATATATAGATTAAGAGATAGAGTACAGGAAAGACATTTAATTTAAAATTCAAATTATGCTTCATTTCTTTTATGTGGAATGTATTGGTTTTTGTGATTAAATCGATATTTCTTTTAATATTAAAATGTTTTCTCTTTTGCCGATACAATCATTCAATTGATTTCAATGTAAATAGTTTTTCAATTATTTTATTGAATGTCTCCTCATTTTAAGTGAATCTCTCGACTAAAATAAATATAGATTTGCTTTCGTTTCACTTTTCAAATGAAAACATTTAATATTTAATTATAATTATTCTAAATTCAAATCTAATCCTTCGGTGCATTCAATTTGTAAACAATTTGTAGTAATTATAAAACAAAATTAGAAACAAAACTATCAAAAGGGAGACAAAAGAGACAATTAAACGAGAAATTCATAAATAACACAGAATTTTAATATAAAAATAAATTCAACAGAAAAAAGGAGAGGAAAGCATATCAGCGCTTATCTGATCAACAATTAAATCAATGATTCGTTTAAACAAAACTTTTAATAAGAAATTTAAAATTTTCAATTCAACTAGAATTAATTTGGCATAAAATAAAAGATAACTTTTTGATAGGCTTGTGGTCAGTCATCAATTTGATAAACAAAACGTCTGTAAATCGCACTGATATGGGGAATAGTTATCCCAACAGAGGATAACAATTAAATTCAAAAAATAAATTCTAAAATTAGTGTCGATTTACAAATAAGTTCTAAAATATAAAACAATAACTGATTGATATCTTTCATCGAATGTTGAGAATAGTGTCTAAAGAGCGCCGAACGGATCCGATTGTGAATTAGCTAAGCCTGGATTCACAGGTCGTTGAGCTGTCGTATTGGGTAGAACTGGCACTGCGCCTGGAAGTACTGGTACTGCGCCTACCGGTGCCATCATTCCTCCCACCATTTGGCCTGGCCTCATCTATTTGTGGAAAAGTTAATTAATTATGGATTTGTTTGTTTGAACCATTTATTGTGAAAATACCTGAACGCCATAAGTCATAGAGTTGGGAGCCATCATTGGCTGTACAGATGTTGCGGACCATTGACCTACATTGGGCACCATTGTCCCTGGTTGTGCTGCCATAGGCATTCCTGGTGTCCAACCAGGCATTGGTTGACTGGGATTCCAAGCGGTCGGTTGTGACTGTGGCTGAACCGGAGCTCCTGTTTTGCCAGTATTTTTAGGACTGGAAAACTGCTGACCAGGTCTTCAAATGAGATAATCATTAGTTTTTAAATCAAATCGAATGAAAAGAATGTCCCACTTTTTGAATCCTCCTTTTGGACCATTGATATCGAGGTTTTGTGCCAAAGAGGCCAGACTTGAATCTAAGTCGCCTTTGAATAGACTTTTATTTGTATTTGAAGTCGGAACTGTGGGTACCGGCGATGGCACACTTTGAAGGGGTTGACTGCTTTTGTTGGCTAACAGCTGAGGCTGTAATACATCACCGAAAGCGTCGAAACCTAATTGAAGACAAATCGATATTTGGGTTAATTATGTGATAAAAATTTTTCGAAATTAACGATAAAAACAAATAAAGTAAAGACGAAAATAAATAAATCGAATAATAAAGGAAACCCTCAGTTGTGAACGACTGTCCCGCAGCGCCGGCAGCTATTCCATAGGATGGCATTCCAGGTATTATAATATAGCCTGCCGGTGGAACAGTACCCGGAGGAATGAAAACCATACCGGGCGGCATAACATTAGATTGTGTTTGATCCTGTTGTGGTTGTGTGCCAACAGGTTTGGATGGTTTAGGCATCGCTGACCTCATCGCCAAATCCAAGTCTTCAAAAGCTGATGCCTTCTTCTGAGGCTTTTGTGGCAATTGTGGTGAAGACATTGCCTTTTGCTGCTGTTGTTGCAAAAGAATCTGCTGTTGAATAATGTATTGCTGTTGTGTCGGATCCAATGATGCGAAAGGTATGTTCCCAAATGAAGGAATGGGCGGTTGTGTAGTAGCAGATTGTTCACCAAACTCAGTATCATTTCCGAAAATATTGTCATTAATATTAACCATTTGAGATGGAGGTGGAGGTCGTGAAGGAGGCTCACAATGAGTTGGATTAATCGGCTCTTGTGGTGGTGGCGGTGGTCTTGCAGGAGGCGCTGATTTTGCTGCCATCGTGTCGTCACCAAATGAAACAGCAAAAGGAGAAGGACTTGAAGGCTGTCCAAACGGACTATTTTCTCCTGAAGGTGGAGGCGCTGATATGACTGAATGAGGTAATGGACTGTTACCACGAGAGACGTTACTCTCGTCGATACCACTGTCTCCACCAAAATCAAGATCCGGAGGAACAGGTAATATGGGAGTAGTTCCCGCACCTCTAATATCTTGTGTCGGAGATGGAGATGTCGATCGGATTGGATCATCAGTTGAAGTAACGGTCAATTTTGTTGTATGGGCTGACACTTTGAGGGGTTTATGGAATGATAGCAATCGAAAGCATTTAAAGCAAAGCAGGAAAGGAATGGAAAGCATTAGACTTACCCTCTTCTGTAGCTGCAGCTCCTTATAGAAGGAAAGCATGAATACGAAGAATAAAAGAAATATTTAAGGCAAACATGTGTTGGACAACAAGACAACTGAGGGCTTCCCTTATTGTCAAAGTTATTGATAGAGAGAAAGAGTAAAACAACTAAATTCTAAGCATACCTGAGGCAGAGGTTGTCTCACTTTTGCCGAAAGCGGCCGCAAATCCGTCTTCAGAAGCGAATACATTATTGCCGTTCGTTGTCTTTGTGGTCATACCATTAAACGTCTGATTTTGAATGAGTGGAACCATATTTGGGGCCATTGATGGGAAAGACGTCTGCTGCGGTGCAGTATTAGAGGCGGCGGCGTTCAATATATCGGCAAAAGGGTTGGCGTTGGACAGAAACAACAAATCGTCACTGGCTTTGCCTGAGTTTTGATTCGGACTCTTAGTACTAATAATTTGGGTTTCATTGAAAAGATCTAATAATCCCTGACTTTTAATTTCAGCAGTCGGCGATGGCCTTGACTCTGCCGTCGGAGATGATAAGAACGGGTTATTCGTCACCTTATCCTTGTCCTGCATATGTTTTTCCTGTTTTTACCACAAATTCATTGACGAATAAAACATTCAATTAATTCAATGAAAGACTTAACACAAAGAGTAGAGAAATAGAATTAATGCGATTCAAAAGTAAAGAGAATATAAAGCCAATAAAGTGCTGAGCAAACAAGTGGTGCACTACTAACCAATTCAGACCAATTCGTTTGTTTCCAATGAAAAGGTGAGTCAAATTGATCGGTATTATCATTATTATTGTTATTATTGATCTAATAGTTTGCAGGCAGTGGACAGTAATGTCATACAATTACAGCAGAGATGCAAACATTCAAATATAAAATAAAGAGAAAAATGCAAAATATGTTATTAAAACCGTCACCGAATAGAACCAAAAGCATGCAAACAATGCACACATCTATTAAAAGCCAAACTATTTGTTTCTAAAACTAATTGACATTTCATTAAAATAAGAGATCATTTGAATAACGATTTGTAAAACACAGCCATTTGTCGCATACCTTAAGTTGATTAAGAATACGTTCCTCTTCCTCCAGAGCTTTTTTAACTGAAGTGTCAGTCTCTTTGAAAGCATCGGCCGGAAGAGCGCCGTTTGCAGTTCCGTTAGTCGGCGCAGAAGAACTATTGGAAAGGCATTGCATTAGAAATGAAAATATATTAACAAAAGTAAATGTTTTTTGAGCTCAAAATTCTTACAGTTTATGATATTTTCTCATATTCTCATAAATAAAACTAAATATAAACACAATTCAAAGGAACGGATATTATTTAGGGCTTCACTACATTTCAATTACGACATAATAAGATGTCATAAAAGAGAATCAATTATTAGATGTAAAACATGTGTTTATTCTGAGCGGTAGTCATTCAAGAATAGATAATTGAGTTTCAAACAAGTGTTATGGAGTTATAAAACATGACTTACGTTACGGTTGACTGTCCTTTTTTGCCTTCTAATTGTGCTAAATGTTGCTCGAGTGCGTCCAATAGAGAACTGGGGGCTTTGGTCAGATCAGGAATCTCTCCCTTATCAATGCCCACATTTTCGGCTACTTTAAGAAACTCAGAAACTTTGTCCATTCGAATTAAAAACTTTTTATAAATGTCCAGTGCTTCCCGCGCCTGCTTTTTATTCATATCGAAATATTTTTCTGGTTTTCACAAAATTCAGTCAAACAAATGAAAAGCCATTAGAAAAGAGCCAAAAAAAAGTCAAACCAATAAATACCCAAACAATTAATTATTCCGTCGTTATAACAGGCAAAGAGTCGGATCAGATCTCTGAACAATAACATGAAGGCAGCATTTATTACACCATTAGTTAGATCATTGGCCGTACAGTCGAATTCCAAGAGGGAATCTACTTGTGATTGTAGAGTCGGTATTGTCTTAATTAACTTATCGGTATTCATAGAACGCAGAGATCCGTCTTCTTTTCTAAAAGGGAAAGACATAACAAATTTAAACATTATTTGAATGAATGGCAAATAATTTGTTTAAACAATAGAACAATCGTTTCTAACATTACTTTATATCAGTTATTAATCAAAAATAATTGCAAAGAAAAACAATTTTAAATTAAGAGAAATCTTATAAATCATACCCTCTTTTAATTTTAGTGAAGTCAAACGCAACCGTACGATAAGAAAGTGCTTTTTCGTTGAGATATTTAGCATAGCGTCGAATAAATGTCGACATTTCATAGCCTTTGACACCAGTCTTATCGAGAAAATTACTTAATTGAAAGGTACAGTTATTTGACGCCAAATATTGAGTGAATCTCTGCAAAAGTTAAATAAAACCATGAATTAGATTCTATTTTAAGAATTGTCTGCAATTTTGACAAATTATGTGTCTTCTCAACAATAGAATAGATATGAAATCAAAACACATTCAAAATGAAAAATCAATAATTGTTTCAAAAAGAGATATAAAAATCAGATTTGAATAGAAATAGAAATTTATAAACAAATAGAAAGTTGTTTTAAAAGACAAATTACTTCATTTCCATAACACATTAGATGATGAACAGTTACGAGTGCTTTGAAGACAACGACCCAACTCGAGTGGTTTGTTCTCTCAATTAAAAGATTGGCCAATTGAGGTATTGATACGTTAGGCTCGTGAGTGCATTGCAACAAATCTATTAAGTATTCATCAAAATAAATGTAATTAATATTTTTTAAACATTTATTTTAAGCAAAAAGAAAGGATTCCTTAGTTCTCAATGACTATAATTCATAAATCATTAAATGCAGGTTTATTTTGTCAAAAACACACCAAGTTAATTTGTTGAATGTCAAAGTTAAAGTAAATAGGATTAAATGAATTCAATTTATTGGTCAATAAATTCTAAACTTAGAAGAAAATAAATGGTTTGTTATTAAGTTTTGCCATTTATATCGATGAAAGTAAACAAAATCAAAGGAAGTGTCGGCTCAACATTCAGAGCAAAGTTTTACTTATGAAAAGATCCAAACATTAAATATTTACTCATTTATTAAGTTTTCATCTTTTCTAATATCTTATATAATTTAAATTCCATAAAAATAACATTTAATACTTGAAATATAAGCCAACAAATTATCTATTTTATGCTTGATAATCAAAACACTACAGATTTTAAAGGAAAGGATTTGAAGGCATAATAAAACGATTATTAAAAGGCACAATACAGTCACAGTTTTATGAAGATAAACCATGATTAATTCTTGTGAAAAACAGGAAAATCCAATTTTAAAGTAGGTTTTCAGGTTCAAAAGAACCCATATATGATATATCTCTACACAGATTTCATTTAAAAGAAAATATTTTTTTTGTATTTTTACTTTTATTACAATAGAAAGTGTTTGCATTTTTAGCCCCCATTTCGTAATCAGAATAAAGTAAGGGTTGACTCAAACAGATTCAAGTCTAGTAATAATCAAATTACAGGAATTAAAACTCGCAGTAATTCAATAAAAGAGGTCAAATTTAAAAGAGCATGGACATCATAGTGGAAAACTACATTAACAACTCATCAATGCAAATTTTAATGAAAAACTAATGAACTAAAACCACTAATCTTTCAACACTTTCCTCAACTTTCTCTGATTTAGTCAACAATAGACTGTGTGAACAAATAAAGCCATATAGCCTTGGTCAATCCTAATTAATGATAAACAAACGGAAACTATGCAACATAATAACGAATAGTAACGCCTTTTTGCAGTTAATTTCAATTTAATTCAGTTCTAATTTATTTCCAATTATTTTCTTCAACTTTAATATTATATTTATTCTCATTTGAAATAAACTCAATATATATTCTGATGGATGAGTCAAAAAAAAAAAAAAAGATTTGCCGATTCTGTTGGATTTTTTTGTTGTAATCAATAACTTTTTTTTTGCTTTGAGTAGGAGATGGAAGGAAATTAACAAGATCATATTTACAAACTGAGATCATATTGCAAAAAGCAATTTCATTTTTAAAAATAGGGGTTTTACCAAGCTAATTATTATTTATTTGAACCATTTTAATCAAAAAGTTGAAAAAAATAAAAGTTGAATAAGACCTTGGTACAGGGCATTAGTAATTTAGATATAGGCAATTGTGAGAAGGGTAACACCAAAACGCCTACAAAATGGAAACTCCCCTAATATTCCCCTAATATTCCCTTAATTTTCCCAAATTATGGATATATTTAATAAAAAGATAAAAATATTAAAAAGAGAGTCATACAGTCCAAGTGCTTCTTCTTTGGTCCGATCACTTCTTCTGTAGTGGCTTTGCAGACGACTCGGGCCAACCCCTGTCCGGCCAATGCATATCGGGCGGCGTTCAGTCTATCGTTTAATGTCTGACCCGTATGAGCCATTGGCAGCACTTATTAATTACAGACTTATTTAATAAATTATATTAATTTCAATACAATCTAAACGTGAATTTCAGTCAAATATTTAATGAAATATCGATTAAGAGTTCACAAACAAATTGGTGTCGATTTGTCTCTCTTTTTGACACTTTCACTAATAAAATAGTCTTCCGACTAATAGATTGAATAAATAAATAAATAAATAGTTATTATATTTGAAGCCTATTCTTGGCGTCAAATTCAGTGCTAATTATCGTTTGACTAAATGTTTATTGAATTGAATGTTGAATTGACTCCAATGAATGCTTCACTGTTTGTGTCAAACAATCGATAGACCACTCAATACACCACTGAATACACCTCTCATTGCAAATGGCTTTCAATGCTTGTGTTATCCAAAAATTACGTAAACCTATGATTTATTGACTTCAATGAGTGTTTTTGTCTGAAACGCAAACAGTTCTTCGTTTGAGTAAAACATTGTTTGAAAATCCAGTTTTAAACTAAATTAATATAATTTTGATTTAAATTCAAATTTAAATTAAAGTTAAAAACGAATTTTTATTTTCAATTCTTATCAAAGGTTTGAATAGATTTTAAATTGAATTAAAATTTATTCAAATATTAATATTTTTTTTTCTTCAGAAACCCTTTGAAATCGACACCGATTTGTGTGAAAAACACAATTATTTTATAAATTAATTATCATTTGTTTGAGTCATTGTCTTATCTGAGAAATAATGCCTAACATTAAGCTCCAGAGCTCTGATGGAGAGGTGTTTGATGTGGACGTAGAGATCGCCAAACTGTCCGTCACTATTAAGACAATGTTAGAGGACTTGGGTATGGATGAGGACGACGAGGAAGTGGTGCCCCTCCCGAATGTTAACTCTACTATTCTGAAGAAAGTGATTCAATGGGCGACCTATCATAAGGACGATCCGCCCACACCTGATGACGACGAGAACAAAGAGAAGCGCACCGACGATATTAGCAGTTGGGACGCAGACTTTCTCAAAGTGGACCAGGGCACTCTATTCGAACTGATCCTCGCAGCAAATTACCTCGACATCAAAGGTAATTATTGGTTCACTGTTTGCCACAATTTATATGCCCTTCTCTTTGAACAAACATTAATTATAACATTTTTTATGGACGGGTAGGTCTGCTGGACGTGACCTGCAAAACAGTGGCCAATATGATCAAAGGAAAGACACCCGAAGAGATCAGAAAGACATTCAATATTAAGAATGATTTCAACCCTCAAGAAGAAGAACAGGTCCGCAAAGAAAACGAGTGGTGCGAAGAGAAATAATTTTTGTCTTTTGGTGTCGACTCCTTTCAGTCTTACTCTTAATCCTTTCCTTATGTTTATCTATAACTCTTATAAAATGTAAAATTTTGTTTAGAATTAACACTTTTTTCACCAAATATTAAAAATTCATTAAAATTAATGCTTATCTCAAGGCTTATGGCTTTTGATTTGTGATTAATTTATAACACAATTTGCCTCTCATTTGAAAATCACATAAATTTTTTCATTTTATTCTCGAAATGTATTTAAAAGACTAAAACTTTATTCAAAAAATATTTAATGCATTTTAAGGTAATATTAATAGCAAAACAATAAAATCAATTAAACCGAATATAATTAAGTGTCTCTTCATTTGGAATTATTGAGCCGTAGGGGACATACTATCAGTCAGATTATGTCAGTCACTAAAAGAGGTTAAACCGATGCCAATCAAAATTATGTTTTTGTTATGTAATTGAATTGAATATGCAATAAATATACTAGAATTTGCTAGATTAAGTTGTTTGCCAATGCCTGTCAATGTCCAATGGGTTTGTGCCAAATGCGCATCATTTTGTTTTAAATTAAGGCAGAGGTGACTCCTATTTTAGACATTCATTTCAAACAATTTCTTAAATAAACTTTATTTTTGTTTATTTGGTTATTATTGTAATTATTTTCAATGGAGGGGTAATTCACTTAAAATTAGACCAAGCTCTTTGCTCTAAAAACTCTTCAAATCATTAATAATTTTATTGAATGATTAGACTTTAATTAATTAAATCAATTGGTTAAACATTGTACAGGTCCATTCAATAATGTGCCGATAATTAAAGCTATTTTGGTTTAATTTAATTTTAATTAGATTTATAGCAAATAAATGAATGCAATAAATATATTGGAATTTCCATTTGGAAAGTTTTGGGGCTTTCCTTTTGGGGATAATTCTGAACGTTATTTAAGGCAAAGTATTGAACGCCATTTGCATTGGCATTGATTACAAGCAAAGAAGTTACAGTCAAACACTGATTCAGTTTACTTTTATAATGCATACAATCTTAATGGGGTGTAATGTTTTGGTGGCTCTTTTGTGTTAATATTATAAAGCATTGACTGTATTTACTCAAAATATTAAATGTTGTTCTGAGCGTTGGGTTCACTGATTGACACTTTATTGCCATTTATTTAATTGTCAAACATTTGCCATTCATTTGGTTTTGAAGTGATTTAGCTTTTCATATGATAAAAGATGATGTCTCCGATTAAACACACATTTTAGACCTCAAAAAATGATACCAAAGATATCCGGATATAATTTGTGCCGACTCTCATTTAAAGCCACCACAGAAGTGATCAATACATCGGAAGAAGCGGAACAAATGTAATTATAACACTATTTTCATATTAGTTTCAATTAAATAAGTTATACAAAATATTGGTTGACAGAGATGAGAGGCAGGGGCTTATATTTTTGTTTTGGTCCCCATTAACCTCATTTGACCCCTTTATCAATAAAATAATATGTTTTTGATTAAACATTTTTTGTAATCCATTTAAAGTCGAAGAAAAAACAAAAATATTTTCCAATTATATTCCAATGAGTTTTGATCTGTTCTTAAAAATGTTTTTTTGATTTGAATGCAAAATATTGTATTCCTAATAATTTTGAAACTCATATAAAAGTGATATCCTTTTGATTAAACCAACTTTTTTAATATTTATCTAAAAATATAATTATCTCTTCCGGATCTTCAATGAGATTATTGGCTTTTAGTTACTAGACACAATAAAAAGAGACTATTATTTTTATTTATTTATTTATTTATTACATATCATTGCATTTATTATAATAAATCATATTAATAATGGAACAGCTGGTGCATTAGCAAGGTTCAAATGTCTTGTTTATATGAAAATGTATTTATATCCTACATTCTTTACATTGGCTAATATTTGATTGTGGAATTATCTAATTACCTTGGTAATTGTTGTTGCAATGTTATCACACCTTAAATAGCTCTGAGTTTGGTCTATATATGGAGTAATATATTTGAAAACTTCTTTGAGCTTAAATCAAAAATATCGGTCAATCCATTTTTGATGGAATACGAGAATGTTTTCTTTTTAGTGTTATCACTGGTCAGCAGAAGAGCTGCCACTCATAAATTAATATAGTTTTGAGCACCGGTTAGGACAGGATAGGATCTCTTCGTTTTATACCATTTATAGAGAAACTGCCGTAAAATGCATTTAAATAACGTTTAAATGGAGTTTAAACCCGATTTTTAGCCACTTTCGAGTAAATAACCGTTTTTATACACTCTTTCAAATGGTATGCGATAAATGCCAACCTCTCGATCCCATGGAGTTAATGAATAGTGGGGCTCATCCCTGTTGTTTTCACATAACACAGAAGATTTTGAAATCGTGCTAGGATTTCACGAAATCAGGTTTCGCTCTACAATTATGTAAATGGAAATCATGTATCTTAAGCCAAAAGAATAACTACAGTC
>JAQFZI010000960.1:0-11954 GCA_034695605.1 Eupelops occultus
GAAAACGTGTGATCAGATCAGAGTAGAGAGGGTTCAGTCTTTAGAGGTTTTTATAACATTAGCTTCTATGGGATGAATTCGGGTCCTCATTTTTGATCATTGTTCAGAGGGGATCAGTCATCAGAGGTTTCAATCTAGAGAGGTTTCACTGTAATAGCATTTATTGATAAATATTTTCAAACTGTAATTTAGTCAAAGAAAAAATTAAGTTTAATGTTTATCTAGGTTAAGTTTTGTTTGGTTCACAACTTTTAAGGCATTCCAGACTTTGGGCACTAAAATAAATGATCCACCTTTTTTTAACTAGTTAAATATCATAATTATGACTTTATTAACAATAATTAAACTCCTTGTTAAGTTTTGGGTCTCATTTTAACATTTTAACAGATAGGTCAAGATTCTTTTTAATAAATTTTAGTTTTGCAAGCTGTAACTAGGACATATTAGATAATATTAATTAATCGGTTAAATATAAATCATTAAAATGGAAAGCAATAGAAAAAACATTATATAAAAACTGTAAAATAATATATCAAATTACATAAATTTTTCTCAAATTTTTTCTCAATTTTAATCTTGGTTTGATACTGCATATAAATGTTTGTATTTTAAGTTGAAGGAGACATTTGTTATTATATCTCTAATTAAATCATCTTGCTCAACAATTTCATATTCTTGATAACTAATAAAATATTTTTAATGCGATAAGAAAAATAGAAAACAAATCATTGATTTATTCAAACAATTGTTAAAATAATCTCCGCTTTTATTCTAATGAATATACAAATCATTGAATTGAGTCCTGAATTCATTACTTATATTATTATTATTTCCAGAGATTAGAGATTGTAAACAAAGATTATTACACTAAGAGCACAGCACAACATCACTATACTCTTTGAATATTCTTTGGCACACCATATGAGCAATACTTAGTTTGAGTACATTTTAGTGCCGAAAAAGCTTTTGTTATTACTTTCAGGGATGAGCAGAGGGTATATCTATACTAGAGTTGGCACAACAGCCCAGCCCTTCATAAATCAATCAATCGGAGCTATAAATTTAGGGAAAGCCATATTAAAAGATTGTTATAGGGATAGTTCTATAACATGAGTCTACCCTTGGGCCTTTTTGAGGTCAAACACGGTCTGCATCCCTGTGCTAAGTGTTTGTGTTAACGATTTGCTACAATATATCCCTTTTTGTGTTCAATCTTTGATTCTGAGTATCGATCACTGATCACAATTCAAACCCTGTGCTCCACTGGCTATCAGTAATGCCACTCTCATCAGCACAGGCAGACACACACTCACATATAAAGAACATGGTATCGACACGTGATCTGTGCGATTGTGCCGTTCATTTAGATGTCAAGACACGTGCCTTGAGTTTTAGATCAGAGCACAAAAAGTGATACAAATCTGTGCCAATGATTGAGTTGTCATCGAATGAGATGGCAATTCACATACGAGTGCCGACTGTTATGTCAATACCCGACTCCCGACTGCGACTAACATTAGTGTCCAAACAAATTGATCTCTTGTTGAGAGAAATACAGTTTTGTCGCTCAATATATATTATAACAGTTTTTGACATTAATTCCCATTTAATACATAACTAAACTGGGATTTAAATCCCGCGATAATTATTGCAATTCATATTTTACAACATAAAAACTAAATAAGCTTGGTGTGTGTGTGTGTGTGCGTGTGTGTGTGTGTGTGTGTGTGTGTGTGTGAGAGAGAGAGAGAGAGAGAATTTGAAAATCTTATATTAATTTGGAAATCTAATAATATTTTCTTTAATGTAATTTTTAACAAACAATTATTATAATTAAAAAATTGCTCATTTATTTAGTGAAATGTTAACCATGGTAATTCTTTTTCATGAAATTCAGATAAGAACAATTTTAATGAGTACTCACTGTTATTAGAAATAACACTTATTTTAGTATTTGTTTTGAGTGATTCACTTATTATTCACTTAAAAAATATCATATTTTGTTCAGAATTGGAGTCAAATAAAAAGGATTTAAACTTTAAATTATGGAAAAATAAAAGCAGTTTTAAATCCTCGTCTCTATGTTTGTAAACATATCTTTAAATGGTTGAGATTAAGCCATTGAGGATAAGCCACACCTGATGTCAACATTAAATTATTGTTAAATTATACTCTCTTCAAGTTTTTGTTAACTAATAAAAACTAAAATCTTATGAAAAACAAGTCTTCTTAACTGTAAAAATACCTGTTTTTCAATCAAATTCAGAAATTACGCAAATATTGAATAAACAAAATAGAGAAGACCTGAAAAGTTGATCTTGCAAAAAATTTGTCGAAAATTATACCATGAGCTGAAAAAAATATTTTGAATTATGGCATAAAGTTGTTGAAAAAAATAAGCAAATATTTAATTATTTTTGAGATTCTTTTTATTTTAGAAAAATTAAATGCAATAAAAGTTTGTTAGCATTCATTCAAATCGAAAATTTAGAGACAATTAAAAAACTATAAAATGAGTTAATCCATGAAATAGACTGAAAGCATAAAAAGTGAAATTTACTGGATTTTTAGTTAATGCCACTCCTAACACTGGGTAATGCCAAAGAGCCAGTTCCTTTAATAAAAGAAATGCTTTAAAAACAAGTGAATTTAATTGAATTTTAGGTCAGACCGGAAGGTTGAGCCAATGATTGATTGAGCTTTGATCCTTCAGACCCTGAAGCTTGTAAGCCGTTAGCATGCTCACTTGCCTTCTGTGATGGTGCAGCAGGTGGTGATTGTCCCCCTTCTGTCAAAAATTTCAGAGAAATATATCGAAATAAATTATTTCAAATAATTATTAAAGGGTTTACTTACTATTCTGTGCCGCTTTACTTTTGCTCTCAAAGGAAAACCATAACAACATAATTACAGCAAAGATTATTATTATAATAATCACAACAAAGATAATGACCAAGAGCAAAGTTCTATTACTTTCTCCAGAAGTACTTTCGGCCAAAGAAGCCAAAGTAGAAGTAGAAGATGTAATGGTTTCAGAGTCATTGCCAACAGTTTCTGCCCCTGTGTTTGTCAGTTGAGTGATATTTATCCCTTGACTTTTATCAGTGGTTTCTGAGGTTAAATTTAAGACAGGAGTACCGGTCCAGTCATTCGGATTGGAACAATCAGCCAATTTCTGTTTGTCGACAATAGCCGGGTGACATGCCTTCAGATATAAATACATTTAATTTTTAATTCAATTTTTTAAAGAATTGATTGAACCCTCGATCCCTCAGTGATTGGGTTTTCGTCAGATTCATCAGCGATGCAATAGTTGATAGTAATGGGAACTTTGCACAAGTCTTTACCAGCCTTTGTTATCTTATTCATTGTTGAACAATGCTCAATGAGTATGATGGTGCCGTTTGTCCCCTTCTCTTTATTATCGGGTTTCAGAACACCAAACATACCTTTAATTTTATAGACAGTAGAGCTCCCATTTATGAATTTCGGTACTATTTTCCCACTTTCTGTTGAAGTAACTAAAGGATCTTCGGTCACATTTACCAGTCCTTTAGCCGGATCTGTTATATCATAAGCTTGAATTCGTGTTATATAACTGAGTCTTTCTCCCTTTCCTTCGTTGGACTTTTGTTCAATAAATATGATAGTATTTCTATTCTGTCCAGAATATGTGTTGTAAGCGAACTGAGGCTTAAAATCACCAAAATTTGTGACATAATTCTCTTTTTTGGAATTATCTCTGAGATCACCAAAGTTTCGGTTAAATAGACTCCAATCATATTTTTGAGTTTTTGTCTACAATTTGTTATGAAATACATTTATTATTTCAATTCTTAATAAAAATAATATAAAATATAATACATTAACTAATGCTAAAGTAGTTTTAGTCCATTCCTGTTCATCAGTGCCATATCTAACAGCAAAAGCTAATTGGTAGTCACCGTTCAACCATTCAGTTTGTTTGCTCCAAACGTCTTTCAGAAATACTGGTCCCTTTACAAATGGTTCATCTGTAGTTTCTTCAATTCCTTGTCTTTTCCTACGACTTTTAGTATTCGGGTTGTACTCCAATTCCCAAAAGTTTTTTCCAATTATAAGGAATTTTCTGTGAAACGTTCCGTTCGGAACCGTTAGACTGTAATCAATGGTCAATTCGTTATCTTTCAACGCCTGACAAAAATGAATTGATTGACAGCTAATCGATGAAACAAATGATAACAAAATGACTAAAACAAAAAAATCAATTATTTTAAACTTTCAATGATTTCAATGATTTATTAAAATATATTGGAATTACATATTCTTGGGGTAAACAAAGAGCCCATCACTCAATTGATTCTTTGGCTAAAAATTATTCTAAAAATCGATATTTAGATCTTAGTATAGAATAATAGGTTTGAAATAAATAGAATCCGTTGAATAATAATAATAATAATAGTAGATATTTGTGCACGAACAATTTATAGATAAATTTATTTAAAGTTATTTTTAAAATTGAATCAATTATTTTAATTGAATTGAATGCTATAATATTGAAGTTAAAGATGGCAACGACAGCTCCAAAAGCAGTAAAAACAGTGGCTAAACAACAGTTTCAGGATTTTAAGACTAATCAAGTGGTTGATCACAATTTCGACAAATCTAAAGCTATATCGAGAGCTTTGAGAATTTTTTTAATATCTTTCAAACATTACGAACGAATTTGTCCACAACTATATCAACAAAAATTTGGTCAATTTATGAATGAAATGCAAACTCTTTATGGCGTTCAGAACTTCGACCGAACGATGATTTCAAAAGAATTAAAAGATTTGAAATCAGAAAAAATCAAAGTAACGATTGGCGTCAAATTGTTTAGAGGCAGAAAACTGGTCTCCGATCCTAAGATAATCATAATTAATGGTTTGAAGGAATCGAATCGGTTGACACTCATTACAAGTCAGGTCATTCAGCCTAATGTTCAGTATTCAGAAACTATGCCTTTCGATGATTTGATGAATTATAGAAATCGAAGAACAAATATCGTTATTATTTTGGAGGGCACCGCCTGGAAAATGGCTTGGAGTCCATTAAATCAGTTCGCCATAGCATATGACCAAATACCTGCTGAAGGATATGAAGATTGGTTTTATTTCGGAAGAGGTGTTAGACTTTTAATCAAAATCGACTTTAAAATTGTTGATCAAACGGACAAAACGATTGCCTCTAAATTTCATTTGCATTCAATTATTTATATGCTTAGAGAAAGGCTTAACAACTTTAGAAATCAATCATTTGTGGGATCAACTCATCGACGCATTTGTCGCAAATTCAAAATTACTTACACTCGAAAAAGAGTGGATCAGATCACAGAACAGATTTTTTGGTCGCTTCCTATTACCACTGAAAACATTCTGCACCGGATTCAGGAGTTGGCTGATCAGCAACAGGACTACTCAAATCTCAGAGCTATACTCCGAAGTGATGTCAAATTCAATGATATACAGATAGGATACAGTTTTACAGACAATTTCGACGATAATGTATGTTTATGCAGCGAATGGTGTAATTGGAACGCCTTCTTTTACTATAACCCAATCTATCGCTTTCTAATGGTCCAAAACAATCAGCTCTATTTGCACAATTGGGCAAATGTGGCCGACATTTATCTCTTTGCGTCCACATTCTGTGCATATGAAGCGGGACTTAATATTCAAGCAAATCAAACAATACCTCTGACTCCAGTTCTTCGACTTATGAACTGTGCCAATGCTTACAGGAATGTCATGTATCAGAACTTTTATTTGAAAAATGCATTGTTCAAAGATGAATATAATAATATTAGTTATCCCGATCCAAGACTCTTAAATGGTTTAACTTATAATTTAATCAGAAATGAAGTACAATTACCACAACTATGGCTTCAATCAGACGTTAATCCTTTTTCTGATATATGTTTAGAAAATATTTGCAACTTTTACCTACTTTATTCAGAACTTCATATATGGTGTTCCACCCGAACCTCATTAGTAAAAAAAGAAGATAACAGAGCTTGGTTCAAAGAATTGGATCAAACGAGTCGAACAAAGTATAGAACTTATCTCAAACTCAGTTACAATAAGCTAATGGCCAACCAATTAATGTCTTATGAATTTCTCTTTACTGAAGACTTTGAATATTCACATAAAATGACTGACAAATACCGAAACATTAAATCAATCAGAGATAATATCTTTAGAATGGGATTAATTAGAGGCAATCCATTTAATGTCAAAGTATTATACAATGATTTGCTCTCAACATTAGTTTCGATCCACAAATTTGTTCGAATAGTAGATCCTTGTCTTCCAATGATTAAATCCATTCAATCAGCTCAGGATGTATTTGAGTGCTTCAAAGCTCTTGATTCAGACTTCACGGCTTTCACTAATACTTCAAATTTTGATTTCATATTTGACGAAAAGCTCTTAATTGAGAAAAATTTAGAACAAAACAAAGAAGTTTTGACGGTTTTCTTCACACTTAAACACTATTTTGTCATCTCTGGTATTCAAAGTGATTGCATTAAAGCAATAATTCGGGTGAAGATAAAGACCAAGTTGAGACCAGAACAGGTGTTCAATGAATTTAACTTCATTTGGAATTCAAAACTTATCGAACATAAGCTGAGAACAGATTTCCCGAAAATATCTCTTTTTGAAATCAATGCTAATATCGAACCAACTTTTGACGCATTTTATGAAAACTTTTGGGGCAGAGCTGACCACGAATTGAATAATTATTCACAATATGCTCCTAATATTGCCTCCGCTTACTTCCAATATAAAAGACTTTATTTCTGGTGGAGAAATGGTGGCGACAATAGGAATAAATTCAAAGCATTTTTGGATTCTTTAACCATTGGAATCGAAAATATTTTAATAAAATCCGAGAATATTAATCGGATTTATATTCTGGCGACTATTCAAAGCTTATCTGGAAATTATGACTATTATTCAGAAGTTTGGGACGTTTTGGTCCAATATTTAGTGAAAGCCGATTGTTATATGATTTTGAGTTCAATCGCAGTTTTTATGAAAAAAGTGTTTACTTTGCAAATTCAATCACTTGTCAGCAGAAAAGTCTGTTATTCTATGTCTAAACCGGGATGGGTTCCCATATTCCGTACAATGAGAATGTGTTTCCAAATATTAGATCGAATCAAAACCATTTACATTGTATTCGATGAAGAGTTCAACAAAATCTCGACTATATTTGAAGAAACAAAGAGAATGGTTAGAGAGATATATAGAGACCTTTACAAAAAACTTGTCACCGATTGGTTACAAGAGATCAACCGATTGGCAGGACTCAGATATCGATATCCAGATTCTGATCAATTCGTTTCAGTGCATTTGGCGGTCGGTCTCTCCTTTGTGTCAGCCTTTGTCGGTGAATTCCGAAAGCAATCGCGTTTTTATAGGAAGTTCCTGATGGCTGTTTTAGATTATACGAGTGCTCAGCCACACCAACAATTACTCAACCAATTTATTGCCATTTGTGAAATATTTTTGAAAGAACCTCAAGAAATACAAAAAGCTATGCCTTTATTATGGCCGATGTGGCAACAGGAGATCACATCCATTGACTTCAATGATTTGGATCAAATGACCGAACAAGACGTCCAAATAGATTTGAGTGCTGCCGATAATTAATTATGTCATCCATTCATTCATTTTAATTTGATTTCAATAAACAAATAAAAAGAAATTAAGAATACTATCCATTAATAGTTACATTTAATTGCAATTAAGATAAGAATCATTTCATTTTTAAATTTTTTGAAATTTTCAAAACAATGGTGGGGGCCTCGACTTACCCATTAGCATAAATTCCATTTTTGACAAAAAAAATGGAATATTTATGAATGTGAATCCTCCCGATTCCCCATATTTGGCAATTTTGGAAAATAAACAAAAAATTCTGATGAAATTCTCTTTAATTTAAATCGTTTTAATTATATTTGAAATTCTGTTTGAATCGTTTGTTGGGTGAAAATAAAAAATAAGTTAATTTTAATGATTTATTGTATTTTATCATGTTTGTTGATAGAATAATATATAAGCGTCGGACATATCTGTGAAACGGATATCTTCTAATTGAAAGATTTTGTGGTCATCGACTCGAAACCAACGTTTGTGATATTTGCAATGACTGATATAATGCCCGCTCCCACTACTCATTCCTCTATGACTTATAAATGCTTTTAAATAATAATTAATTGATTTGATTGACAAAATCTGACAAATGATGACTTTCATAGATATCTTGTGTCCATTGTTTCCAAATTTGTTCAGTTGAATCATCAAAACTGATGGCAATCTTTGAAAATCTAATTTCTTTGAGAATTGAGTCAATTTTTTACATTTATTACACTTTGAATTTTGGTCTAAAACTTCAGATTTTGTATAATTTTCCAGACATTCCATGAGTTGACATTCGTCTCCAGTTTCTGGTAATGCAAGAGATAAGTCCCAAAATTCTTCTAAACTATTGCTTTGATTTTGACAATTATTGCACTTAACTATTGACTCAAATACTCCCAAGAATACATTTTTTAATACATCGTTCTCAACCCTCATCTTATTTTTAATCAAATTATATTCTTCATGGAGTAAATCGATCAAAAATCTTAGGAATTCGTGTGCGTCGTGTTGTTTCCGGTCACCAAATTCAGGTTTAAAAGTGATGAATGTCTTTACAAAAAGTGTCGGATCAACTGAACTCCTTCTCTTACTATTCATTGTTCTGAAGAGTTTCGAAATTGACTGATGGATAGGTCCGGAATTCTTGTTTCTTATTATATAACTTCTTAAGTCTTGGATTGTATATAAGGCTTGTATCGAACTATTTATAAAACAAGTGTTTCCCAAATTATCCAAACCGTTTAAGTAGATTATGTCTTCACTGAGCTCTTGAGTGTCGTTTTTCATCCCCAATGTCTTTGTAAAGAATTTAATCAATGTTTTAAAAATCTGTATGAACTTTATGGCAATTATTGTCACTAAATATATAACTATTTCTGTGAAAGTCATTAATTCAAAAATTTATTTGACTTTTGATTTAGTTTTTAATTAAACATTTTATTTGATTTAAATTTGAATAAATACGAGATCTTTAATAAATAATATTTACAATAAGTTTTCAATTAATTCAAAATCGTTTAATTTAAAAAAAGAGACTTTTTCGCGAGCAATCATTCTTTGCTTTATTTAAAATTAAATTAAATTCAATTCATTCATTCATTGTTTAAATTTTCTATTATTTCAAATCGATATTCAATCTTAAAATCTTATTAAAGTATTGTCTTCTTTGGCCAACATTTTTCACTTTAATCTCAATAAATTTATTTTGAATTCATATAAAAGAATTTAATTCATTTGAATTTTAGTAAAAGTTTAGATCAATGGCTAAGTTGACTATTCTTTTAGGAGTCACGCTTTGGCTGTTCTTTGGACCAGTTGTGAAGGGCATAATACCAGACTTCTGTCATTCGGATCTACAAATTGTCAGTGTTTTCAATTTGGGAGAACACATCATATTTCAGGACAGGTATAAAACCATTTGGAAATTGAATGAAACGGAAGTGTCTTCGGGTAACTCAAAATCGATCGACAGATTAATCGAAAAAAACGTCAGAAGAGACCATCGAATGGCTTTAATT
This sequence comes from Eupelops occultus, assembly GCA_034695605.1. NCBI lineage: Eukaryota > Metazoa > Arthropoda > Arachnida > Sarcoptiformes > Phenopelopidae > Eupelops > Eupelops occultus. Next base: position 9,686 of record JAQFZI010000960.1, read on the forward strand.
TTGAGCAAATATTTCAGTTTGTATTCCAATATTGAAAATCAATGATTAAATTTGTATAAAAAAAGATCTATGGTACCCTCTTTTTGGTTTCACTTCTATGCAACAGGAGGATACAAAGTGTGACCCCGATGAGAATGAATGCCTCGAGATCAACTCTGACCCAAATATATATTACTCTTGTTTTTTCGGGTACTTTAATGGATCTCTGGGTATGTCTTCAAAACGAGTTTTAATTATTTTATTTAAAAAATGTTTTTATAGAAACCCAAAAGTTTGAGGCCTTTAAATACAATTACTCAGAATTACAAGAATTCGAGAGTAAATCCTTGTATAACATAACTAAAGAGTATTGTATTAATAGTACCAAAGAAGTTATTAATCAGATTGAGGACCCGACAAATGATCATTTGATTGGTGGCCTTCAGTTTTATCAATACAACGAAGTAGACAATCATACCATTCGAATTCGTCGTAAAATATTGATAAACCAGGACAAGAATAATTCGCTAATCAATGTCTACTCTTATTATGAAGAATACAAAGAGGGTGAAATCATAAAAGAAGAGCACAACTTTAACAAGATTTTGATTCCTTACAATGAAATGGCTTTTATATTTCGATATCGAAATCTTGGAGTTTATGGATGTCCATTATATTGCACCATAAAAAGTAATCTGACCAAGTTAAACTTACCGGAAGATTGGTCACAACAGAATTTGGGACAAAATTTAACCGCTACGGTATGTTTTCAGCTATAAATGTTATAAAATGAATGGTTGTACTGAAGGTCTTTAATTTGTTTGTAGTCATTGAAAATCCAAGATTTTATTCGTTGTCCGGATTACAAAATATGGCATTCCTTAGAGTTTTGCGCTCAGAAAGGCTTTCAATCGATTTTCAATTTAGGGAATGATGTGGTTTTCCAAAATAACGGAAAGTTGTGGCGCTATATTTCTACCGGTGCTGACGATTATGGAAATCTTCAATTGAGATCATTTAACAATTTGCAAAGCATTCGTTTCGACTCTGATATGCTCTCCTTTTTGGACCAATACTTTGGTTTGTTTTACAAATAATTATCAGTTATTTTAAATTCATTTCTTTTCAGATACTTCTCTTCCAATACATGGCTTTACATTTAAACATAAAGTCCAAGACATGTGTTTGGGTCACACAAACATTGAATCCGAGAATTGTCAAGAGCATTTCCAAAAATTCAATTTGCCTTATTATAGGGCCTGTATTTTTGGCAAAATTATGACCATTAAAGAAGAAGTGAGATTCGAAGATATTACCGAAGCCTTTTATTATACTCCAGCAGGTCTTCAGAATTTTGCGAATAAAACCATTTATAATGAAACGAAAGCCTTTTGTCAAAGAATTGGTAAATCAGAAAAACATAGATTGAGCTCAATTTTAGGCAAATTCTCCGAAAATTCTGACGGCGGTACTAATTTGTATGCCCTCTTCAAAGACGAATCGGATAATGTTTATTATTACACGACTTCATTACTCCAGTCATTTGATATCGAAAGTGATCTAAAGTGGAATAAATTAATGCTTTCTAATAAAAAAGAAGAGAGGCCTCATTTGTTAATTTATAACTGGTTTTATAAAATGGTTTTGGGAATGGCATCAAAAAATAATTCGAATCCATTTTATGAAACGAGATATGAGTTTAACTTTAAATATGATTCAAATTCAAACACATTTAAAGTAAGTTTTTTTCTTTTACTTCATTTATTAATAAATTTTATCACAAATTTTTAGAAATACGATCTATCATTATATTTGTTATACAACTGTCCCTTCAATCAGAGCTATTCAATCGCGTATATAGAGGAAGAACGACCATGTACTAACTTCGAAGGGGTTTACAGTGTCTTTCAAATTCAGGATAACATTTATCATCAAACGGGACGCCGTTTCTATCGCGCGATAATTACTCCCAAATTAAGAAATAGAAGATTAGTTTTCGACAAATATTTCACTGATTTAATGAACGACATCTTCGGTTTGCTTTAAATTTAATCTTTTGATGCAATTAATTATTAACTGTTTTATTTTTTTGTCAGACACTCACCACAGAGTAATAGCCGTTTCGTATCCTTTGGATAACAAAGAACACCGAGTGTTTATTCTTGGTAAAACTAAATATAATACAAGGCGTTTAGGCGATAAGATATTCAGAGCCTTTAAAGTCAGTTATAGTCCTTTGGCACCGATAGAAGCCGTCAATCTTCCAAATGATATGCTACTCCATAATGAC
>JAQFZI010000961.1:0-11952 GCA_034695605.1 Eupelops occultus
CCCCCCCCCCCCAGATTTTCAAAATTTTGCGAAAATTTTCAAAAATTTGCGAAAATGCGAAAATTTGATTTTTTTAGTGTCTCTTCTTAATAAAGGGGTAAATGTAGTGCCCATTGGATTTGAGCCAAACCTTGTTATAAATGATTTCAGTCGTATATTAATTTAAAAATAATGTTCGAAACACTATTTTTAAGACTTCTATAAAACACTTTTTAAACTAATTTTAAGGATTTTTTCAGATTCTTTGATCAAATGAGAGGTACTGTCAATACTATTCGGGACCAGAAAACATGTGATCAGATCAGAGGAGAGAGGGAACAGTCTTTAGAGGTTTTTATAACATTAGCGTCTATGGGATGAAATCGGGTCCTGAGATTTGATAATTGTTCAGAGGGGATCAGTCATCAGAGGGTTCAACTAGAGAGGTTTTACTATACTTTAATTTACATACATGTATAATTATATAATTATAACCAGGCTCACTGATGGGAGCTCACAGACTTTGGTCTCATAACAGTTACGAGGCTGCAAAACCAATCAAGCTATTTTTGCTCTTATTCGAAACTTATTCTGCTCAGCCTCCAGTCTTTTTATGGGCGCGCGATCATAGGGTTCATCATAAATATGTGGACACAGACGCAGATCCTTATAATGTGAAGAGAGGGCTGTTTTTCTCTCAAATCGGTTGGATTTGTTTGAGAAAAACTAAAGAATTTCATGAAAAGGGTAAACATTAATTATTATTATTCTGTTCAATTATTCTAATAACAATTATAGCTTACACGATCACTTAAAACAATTTTTGAATTTGATTCTAGTCAAAACAATAGATTTGTCTGATTTAACGAGTGATCCATTAATAATGTTTCAATATCGTTATCACGAGATTCTGGTCTATACTTCGTGGATATTATCAGCATTAGTGCCATACACCTTTTGGAATGAAAATATATTAAGCTCATTCTCGATATTAATGTTGTCAATAGCTATCTCAACATTACATACTGGTACAATTAATTCTTTGTCTCATTTCTGGGGTTGGAAACCATACGACACTGGAATAGAGCCCACATTTTGCCGTTTAGTGTCGTATGTAACGTTTGGAGAGGGATACCACAACTTTCACCACACTTTCCCCAAAGACTATACCCAATCAGAGTTGCATTGGTCTAAGAATTTTAATTTGAGCGCATTTTTAATTGATGTTCTTGGCTATATTGGCTTGGTGAAAAACGCCAAAAGAGAAAATAGAGAATTAATAGATGCGAGACGTAAAAGAACTGGTGATTTGTCCGTCAAGATAAGCCCCTTTTCATCAATTTTAGATCAAATTATGGGCTTTATTGTTGTGAACTGGGCCAATTGGCTTGTATTCGGTATAAGACATTTCGAATCAGTAAAGAAGATTTGAATTATTTTTATGTTGGGAGTCATTTGTAGTGAGAAAACAATTAATTAATTGAAATACTAATCTCTAAAATGCAATAAAACTTTGTTTTAATCGAATCTTTCAAACAATTCAATGAATATTATAATAGATGTCAAGACTTATATAAATTGATTGCAATTTGTTTGATGTGTTCACCAAATGTCTAATCATTTAAATCAAAGAAGTTTTCAAATTTCATTATTATATTACAAAAACTGTTTGAATCCCTCTCTGTATGTGTTATTAATATTTGAATAACAATTATACACTGCTGTGAGGGTATCCCATATCGAGGTATCCCATGTTTGATGTGTTTTCATTAATATTCATCTAAAAAGTGATGACATGTTTTTCAGCCACAGTTTCAACACTAAAACTATTCAATTGTTTTAAATCAATGAGAGTTCTCATGAATAATATTAAATACCTTTACATTTGAGAAAATTACTGAAGAATGCACAGCATATAAGGAATCCCATATTCATATACTTGAGTGAAACCAATTCCAGACCAAATTACCTTTCAATAAACCTTTCATTAAATAGAATTGGAGCTAATTTTCAGTCAAATTATGGCTTAATTTGATAATCACTTTGAGTTCAAACTTTAATTGGTGTCCAAACACTTCCAGAGGACAATACTCTTAAAGGATTATATTCTTGTAATAAAATAACTATAGATTAATATAAATCATAGTCTTAGACAACAGATTAGACTAAAAATTAGTGAAAAATTTCAATTTATAACAAAAGTTTTTAACAAAATTTTTTTTTATTTAAATCTCAAACAAACATTGCATTCAATTCACACGCATTTTATCCTTAGTTTTATATTTTGATTAAAACTATTCAAAACTTATATAAATCCTCTGAAATTACTTTCATTCAAATGAAGTCAATCTTCAGAATCGATTCATTGATCTGTTTTTCCGATAATTTCTGTCAATTCATTCTTCAATATTTGTCTTTCATTCGAAGACCAATATGAAGATGAAGAGCCACTCCATCATCAATAGGATGTACTCTATTTACTGCTTTTCCTTTGAAATGATAACAAATTTTATAGAAAATTATAACAAAATAACAGCAAATCTGTAAACAAACCATTAATTTGTTGTCATTTGGGGACAACATCTTCACGAATGCAAATAAGATATCACAGTTAGAGCTGAGGGGAAGTGGTCACAGATGTACAGTAATGTCCCAAACGCTAGTTGACCCAGCATATTAATCAATTGAACAGATACGATCAACGCCTGACCCTAAAGTTCCCAAATAATCAATAAAAAAACATTCCACAAATCATTCTGTGCTCACATACCTGACAGTAACTGATGTATGGGCTTATGATTAAAAACGCTTTGAGGCCAAGAAACAGACCTAACTGTCCGCTACCTTAGAGTTTGGGGGGAACTGGTGGTGAAGGCCTTGCCTTTCCTAATCTCGTCAACAATCTGTTCACTTCCCGAATATTGTGCACTGGATGTGAGGCTGTTCTCCAATGATTATGAAATGATGATTTCCAGACAGAGCTACTGTCATACGTTGACACATCCTTCATCACCTTGCTCAAAAGCCTCATATGTTTTATATCCTTTGAACTCTGATAAATGTGTTATATGTGGCCGCCGTTCACCAGAGCTGTCAACAGATTCCGTCCACTTTTCCTTATTTTTCTATAAAGCCATTGAAAATATTGATAGAAAATAATTATCTAGATCCAATTATCATTAAAAAGCCATGGTACTTACCGATGATTTACTAGATCTACTCCTCCTGCTACTTACAGTAGCTGAAGAAGTGGTTGAACCCAAAACACAATATTGATCCTGGTAAGAAAATATTTAAAATTTAGCTTTTGAATATAAAATTAACAAGAATAAATTGGAAGTTATTTTCCAATTCTCAATCTTAGCTCAATTTTAGGTTTAAATTGTTTTTAACTTATTTTTAACCCATTTCTCGTATCAATTAATTATTTAATTAATTACCTCGCTATTCCTATCTATAGGCTCTTCATACATATGTAGTTCAACTTGGTGTAAGCTCGTATTCTCCTGGTGCTGTTTATGTGATGAATAGGCGTTTCCAATATTGGCGTAAGCCCTGGATATTCCTGACAAGTCGTTGAGCTGTTTGGAAATGTTCAGATGGCAACTGTGCAGTTTTAGAGCACCGTCAAAGTCACCTAAGAATTAAAGGGAGAACTTTGAGGGCTGTCCACAAAATATAAAGAGGTTTTCGCTCGAAATCACTGCTATTCACCTAAAAGTTGATATATGACTCCAAGGTTACTGCAGGCTTGACCCTCGACTAGTTTGTCTTTAGTGGACAGGCCTATATCCAGTTGTCTTTCATACCAGCGTTTGGCCTGGAATAAGTCATTCATACATCGAGCTGCGTGGCCCAGACCAGCGTATGCCTTGGCCTCAATGGAACGTTCGCCGATCTCTTGCGATATTCTGAGCACCTGTTCGTGAAAATGTATTGCCTGCTCATAACTGCGCCGGTAGTGATGAGCTGCGCCTATATTCGTTGTTCGGGTACAGCGAGGGAAAGGGAGAGAGAAAAGGTAACAGTTATTGAATGAGTTTTTATGCGAGACATTATTGTTAGCGAAGTTGACGGGGGGTTACAGCTTATGGACAGGACATGCCTTCAGGCCATATAAGTGTGGGATAGAAAAGTGTGAGTGACTCTGGCATTACCTAGGTTAGAGTAGACGCGAGCCTCTTCAACTTTATTGCCCAAGAGTTTGGCCAATTTAAGATGTTCTAGGTGACATTCCAGTGCTTTGTCAAAGTCGCCCGATGCCAGGTATATGGCGCCAACGTTACCAATCTCTCGGGCCTCGGCCAATGGATCGCCGATTTGTCGAACTAGTTTTAGACATTGTTTATGACTGGCCAGTGAGTTGTTGAAGTCGCCTATGGCTGAATAGACATGTCCTAATGAGGTGAGCGCCAGTGCCGCCTGAAGTATGTGCTTACACTTCATGGCTAACACTAATTGATATCGATGTGAGGCCAGTGCCTCCTTATAGTTACATTTGGAGAAATAGGCCGATCCCAGGTTACCATAAGCTCTGCACTCACCCAAACTGTCGCCTAAAGATTTTGACACCTATTCAGAGGGGAAGACATAAAATAGGATTTACTGTAAATTGTTTGTCATTTTTGGTCTGTTTTTGTGTAATATTTTAAAAGCTGTTTATTCTATTCAAACAAATATAGAGTTTTTTAAAAGCAATAAATTCAAAGTCAAAAGCAAACAGAGATTTAAAGTCAAAAACAAAGTAATTAATTGAAGTTTAATTGAGTTTTTCATCAAAATATTAGATAAGATTCGCATTTATTTCAAGTTTTTTATGCGAAAAGCCTTTTATTTAAATTAAAAATTTGTTTCAAATTTAATGGAATTTAAGCCAAGATTTAAATCAAAGATTTATAGGAAAGTCAATTGATTGATAAGAGTTTAAAAATGGCCTTTTCTTTTGATCGAATTCAAAAGGAACTTGATCTAAAGAGCAAAACAAGCATGATAAAAATTGGTCACTAAATAATTTATCCGATGGGACGTGAAATTTGAAAATTCAAACCATTTTTAAGAGGAATTTGAACTGAATTTTAGTGAAAATATGTTTAAATATTTTTTGAATATTTATTGCAAATATCGATACATTTTAGAGAATTAATTCCCTGAAAGGCATTCCCAAAGACCTGTTTTTATTTAATATTCACTTAAATACACTTAAATTATCAATAGATATGTTTTGCCGGCTAATCAATAATGGAAAAAAGGGCTAGCTCATACGTTTCAAGCCAAGATCTATTAGAAAATAATTAAAACTAGCCTGGTATATATTCGATTAGCATTCTTAAGATTCTTATCAAGAGGTTAATTAAAGCGAGTAATTGATTGAAACGAGTATTGAATATGAAATTTAATGATTCAAAGAAAAGACTCAAATATTTTAATGGATGAAAGAAAACAAAACAAAACAAAAAATATATTAAATTCAAAGTGAAAACAAATTCATCATATTTTTCATTACAATCGACGGCGACATTAAGTCCTGAGCGCTATATTTCCTTAAACTTATAATAAGATTAAAACTGTAAGAAAACGCATATTTGTTCGCATTTTTTGTTTTATTGTATTAAACCTAAGATTTGTTTCTTTCAAACAAATAAATAAGAAATAAATATATATTTCTCTTGAAATTTGAGTCAAAATATACTCTTTTTTTGGTCTTCTCTTCGCTTGAATTCAAAATTCAAAACAAAAATAAAAGAAATAGTTTTCAAACGAAATCAAAGAAAAAGAAAGAGAAGAAGAAATGTTTGTCTTTAAAGAGAAAAAAATGTTAATAACAATAATTATTATTTTTTGATCAGCACCTGGAGGTCGAGTTGCATATAACTGATAGCTTTGTCCAAATTATTCAGAGCCCAATAGGCACTACTGAGCGCTGAGAACACAGAGCCTCTTAATTTCAGAGAACACGAACCGATCTTTAGGGACGACTCGAGCACTACCACTGCCGCGGAATAGTGGCCGCCGGCCAACAGTTCCTGGCCCACTACCGAGGTTATCACAAATGGCGACTTGTCTAAGCTGATGGCCTGCAGTTGCCGATAGATAGGCTCAAGTGAGGCCCTGAGTGGCGACTTCATTGCCGTCTCCACAAAGCCGGACAACAGTTGCACGGATTTGCTGTCTTGGGCTAAACCGGACGCAAAAGCGGCCAACGCTTCCGAATAGCGTTTCATACGTTTCATCGATTAAATCAATTGAATTAATTTTTGCAGAAGAATAAGACCGAAGATGTGTTGAAGCACTTCTTCACAACACAAACACAACACATATACACAGCACAGTCACTGTCAGCACTGGACGAACTGCACAACAGGTCTGGAGTACAACAAACGCCAGAAGACGAGAAGCAAAAAGCGTTCACAACATTCCTTCCTCTGAGTTCGAGCATCGGAACACTCATGCCTTTTGAAGCAACTGGTTTGGTTGAGTTCACCCTTGGCCTAATGATGAGGGGTTGTCAGGGATGTGCTTGCTGGCAGACCCTAACCATTAGGGCAACGGTGAACTCGACCAAACCTGTTGAATATATTAATAACAATGCAAGCACTTCAGGCACTGGCAGACCGTTTGCCCAAATATTTACGAATAAATGCCAAATAAGTCCTCTCTCTCTCTCTCTCTCTCTCTCTCTCTCTCTCTCTCCCTCTCCCTCTCCTCTCCTTATCTTTTGTAAGGAGTCTGACTGAAGAACCGATATTTTGAGTCCTAATAACAGCTAATAATTTACTAGAGTTTAACATTAAATCGTTGGTCACAAAGGTTTTTAAGCACAAGTTTATTTGCTCCAAGTAATAAACTGGGCTCATCTCAAGTGGTCCCAAAGGAAGGCCACACTTAACTTACGGAATAGTATTGTAATAAAAATATTGAGTAATCAGTGAATAATTCAAATTACATGAGAGAAGAGACCAAAAGAAATCGAAATTCAAAACCAGAATAAAGAATAATTGAATTTTAAAATTTATGAGAAAGCCTAGAATTATTGAGCATGGTCATTGAAATTCATATTTCATTATCATTATTATTATTATTAGTGTTTTAAAAATAAATTCAAAGCCTTTTTTTGTTAAATAGTTTTTTTCTTCTTATCTCTCGAAAAGAGAATTATTTTTTTCAAAATTGAAAAATCACTCAAACGGTTGAGAAGAGAGCACAGGTCTGTCGTCCGACAGGCGTAAGGAAAGTAAGTGAACAGAAAGAGAGAGGAAAGACATAAAAAAAAGACAGCAAACACTGTAACCAAAACGACATATAACTAACAGCTAATGATTTTTTAGTGACTTTTATGTCATTATAACCATAGAGTAGGTCTCAAAGAGAAACCAAGTGTTGAAAAACTGGAGTCCTATTCAATGCGGGAATTAATAAATTTTGGGAAATATTTTCCGATGCGTTACAGACTCACGAAAATAATCATTATTTTCCTAATAATAGAGAATAAAAGAAATGCTGAGCTTTTTTTCAGTCCTTCTATTTCTTTGAGTGAAATGCAATTTTCAGTTTTTCAAATACACCTGACATCCGACACACCGACACACAAAAGTCCTCGTCCTGTGCCGAGTCATCGACAGTTGCCAGTTGCCTATAGCCGGAGCTTTAAATTCGATTTAATTTTGCTTTGATAGGGGGGATAGGGAGGGCAAACATATCAAACAAACTCTAATACATAGCATACAGTTTTCAATTTCATTCTCTATTGAACTGAGAAAACATTCAAATCTTATGATTAAAATAATTCTTGAAATTTGATTACAATATTAAACTTTGAAAAGAGAATTGAAAACAGAGTAGGCATGAGCAAGCTAGACTGGCCAGCCATGACATTCCATTACCTATATCTACTGTCAAAATGTTCTGGTTATTCAAATTTTGTTTAAAAATATTGCTTACATTTTAGCAAAATCTCATTGAATAAAGATTTTTTTAAAAGCTTTTTCTACAATCTTGATCAACTACCTTGATCCCACCCCAATAAATAACTTGGGCGAAAAACTATCTGAAAGTGAACGCCAACACATGTGTGAGCACTAAAAATAAATTAATTTACATAAATATGTGCCTATATTTAGCCTAACGTTAAATAATAGTAATATGGAAAGAGAGAGGTCTTTTGCTTTTCTTGAGGCCAATACTCATACATATTGTTTTAGGAATGTATGTCTTCCCTACTTTTTTGTAGGTTCTGGTTCTGGTTCTTTGATAAATGAATTAATGAGCAAAATATGTGAGTGAGAGCCAGAAGGTAGAGCTCAGGAATATTGTGAGCTCAATTCAGCACAACTCGCTAATCGGGAACATACTGTGCGGCCCCTGAACTGAGTTATTAATCACAATTAAATAATGTTTTGGTGTAAACACTCTCTACGAGTGATCGCATTCAACGAAATATTAGATTCTTAAATATCGGCACAAAAAAAGCTGAATTACAACCATATAAATCATGGACAGACCCATCACATATTGCCAACAGATTTCTTGCCCCTTACAAGACTCTCTCTCTCTCTCTCTCTCTCTCTCTCTCTCTCTCTCTCTCTCTCCTCACTATCTATGATCTCATCCAAAATCAACTGATCCCTCAATCGACGAGTGTATGCCTCCCTCTACCCCTCTGAGCCTCTCCTCCTCCTATCATAGAATAACCACTCACTCAAAAAAAATGTTCCAATATTTTAATAATCGATAGTTGAGAGCACAGCATAAAATAGAGTAAAGCAAATGAAAAGCAAAAAAATTCTAAAAAAAATCTCTTTTTCGTCGACAGAATAATAATAAAATAAAAACAAGTTTTCATATCTTCAATATTTGGCTTCAAAATTAAGATCAAAATTAAGGGAAAAAACTGAACTGACATAAAACTTATCCCAATATATACATTACTGGATGATATTCGCTGCCATTAATATAAAGGCAAAAATGTGGTCCAATTTGTCAGCAAATGATTGAATGTTTAGATTTCTATTCATTTTCTCTGATGTTTTGAAACGAAAATAATCTAAAATTTCGATTTCATTTAAAACTATAAATAAGGAGAAGAGTCACTGTTTTTCTCTCATCTCAGAGTAATTTATGTTAAATGAAGTTCAGAAAAGACAAAATGATAAATAGAGAGCGTATGGGTGGCCGACCCGTGCGCTCGCCTTCAATAGTGAGGCAGGAATTTTGTTAAATTTGTAGTTAATATCACATTAAAAGTCCAGAGAAAAGAAAAATATATTCAAAACCAAAGAAATCTGTTTTGGTTTCTGAGACCAGAAATAATTGCAAACATAACTAATTCCCTCAAAAAAGAAGTGCACAGAATATAGTTCTTCCATAATTTAGTGAAGAAACAGTTATTCTGATAAAACACTAATTAATTCATTTAATTAATGGTAAACTTTGAACCAAATTTTGTGTTTGTTTCCAGTCTTTCAATTTTCGCAGTTTTTGCACAACTCATTAAAAGCTACACCATTTCTATCGATGCCGTCCCTAACAATTGGGTTAATTAAGAGAAGTCTGAAGAGTTTTTCACAGCTTTTTAGTTCAAATCAATGATCAGATCAAAGATAATTAAACTCAAAGTACAGATCCATTGATAACTAATTGAGTGGAGACCTAACGGACCCTATTTTTGGAAATAATCACTGATTTTCTTCAATAAGATTTTCAAAACCGTCTTCTAATTGAAAACTCTTTTGGTTTTTATAAATAATTTTGTTCTTAAAATTTATTTTTTGGTTAAAAACTAAACAAAAATTAAATTCATTTTAATGAATGTCTGAATGGCTTCTACTGATAGTCGGAAAAGCCGTTAAGATATGAAATTCTCAAAGTTTACTGATCTCTCACAAAGATATCTTGCTCAAATTGGACTAATTTAGGAGAATTGCTTTAAAATATTACAAGATTTATGAAAATTTAAAATAATTCTCTGATATCAAAGCAAAACCACTCCGGTATTACTCGAATTAATGTTCATTATATCTAAATATTTAACTCATTTAAGGAGAGGGAGGAGAGAGAGAGGCCCTTAAAAAAATATTTTAATGTTTTGATTATACGAAACAATATTGAAATTCGTGTCCATTAGAGTGAAGTCGAGGACAAGTTTAATGAGATTTCATTAGAGTTTCAAAAGTTAATCAACGATTCGCTTCCAGTCATTAAAAACGATAAACACATTTTTCTCTCCGCCTATACTCTAAAACATTTGATACGAAAATAAAAAAGACTAAAAAAATAATTTTATTGAAGATAACAATTAAATTAGGATTTTATTCAAAAAAGGTTTTTAATAAAAATAAATTAGTAATAAACCTGACGTTTAGTATTAAAAGCAATTTTAATGACTTTTTACAAGAATTTTGATATTCTTTTACAAAAACAAAAATTTATAATTTTCTTTGAAATTCACTTAAAGTTTGAGAATTTAAAAGATAATAATTAAGAGTTATTTGACTTTTAAGTAATATTTTTTAGTGAAAAATTCGCTTTTCATTGAATAAGTCATTCATTCAATTATCACATAATAATTGTTTTAAAACTTTAATAACTCATTTAATTTGTGCGAAAAATATAGCGATTCTATGAAAATATTAATTAATAGTTGAGTTAATTATTCGCTGAAGAAAAGAGACATTTAATTAAAATCAAATAAATTATGAGAAGAGACTATTTTTTACACAATTTTTCACTTCACTGACAGTCCCTTTGTTTCAGTGACGATCAGAGCTTAGCCCTTCCCCCCAAAAAACTTAGAACCCCTCTAGTAATGGCACAAAATTAAATTAAAGAGGAAAAAAATAACCTTACTCACATTAAAACTACCTTTCCTCACATAACCAATTAATGAACAGGTGATTGATATTTTCGGATTCAATACATTTACCAAAGAAGTTAATTAATGAAAAATAATCTAGAAACTAATTTATGGTATATATGTATTGATAGGTGATTTATTAATTTTAATTGAGCAAGATAATGTGCTAAAATCAAAAAGTAATGGTCATACAAAAAAAGCATAACAAATATGATACTGTTTATCAGAGCTCCTAGTTCAATGAGCCCGACTCACATCCTGCTTTTTAACAAGATTAATTTACAAATCAATTGATCTTTAATTATTTTAAACCAATCAGTTAATGAACTTTTAATTACATTAATTTTATTTATTTTCAAATTTTAATTAGTGCTGAACTTTAATCAAATTAAAGCTTTTTTTAGCAAAAAATTAATTCAAATTTTTACTCAAATTTTGATATAATTTTTGATAATTTCAATGAACTTTTTTTTGGCGAAAAATGATTGAAAATATTTCCATTAAATCAAAGGGAAAGTAAACCTATTGCTAGTCGTGGGAAAGGCTTACAGCGTGTGTCACTTTTATATCAAATTAAGAAAAATAAAATTTTCTCCGATTTTGAATATAAACAAAATCTTTGAATTAGTTTTAAGTTTCATTTAAACTCTCATTTGGGGGGAAGGAGAGGGAGGGAAGGGGAGAGAGAGATAGAGAGAGAATCTACTGAAAATGTAATTTTCAAACCATAGCTGAGTTTTCCATAGAAATTGATGGGAAATACAAATTAGCTGAACAATGAAAACGTGTAGATTTAGTCATGGAGTGGCTTAAAACCCCTAAATATAGCCCAAAGTGAGCCGCAAAACAAAGCGATGATAAATTCAATTAGAGGAATAACAAGACAACTAAGCCATATGCCTGTGTATGCTTAAGGGCTGGGCTTTTCTTTGGGTGATATTAAAAGCAAATTTTGGCCCAAACCTAAGCTTACTATCAGTGCGACACTACTTTCCTCTGGAATTTGGCTTTTGGTTTGTCTATCAATTGACAAAACTATGCAAAAATGCTTTTAGTCTCTGAGCGATAAAATTCTGGTCTTTTTCTTCAGAATATTTTCATCGAAAAAGCATAAGAAGAAGAAA
>JAQFZI010000962.1:0-11945 GCA_034695605.1 Eupelops occultus
TTCATTAATTACGTTTAACTACTGTTAGCTGACTGCGCATGACTAAAAAGCCATCTATTCGTGCCTCCAGTAATAACATTCTTTAGTAGACCTTACAGTTTGAACGTTGAATAAATGTCAAAGAAGTGTTAAAATCAATTTGTGTGACGACTACTCATTAATTATTTAAATATTATTTTTGGAAAAACCATTTAAATGTGAGATCTATAGAGAAAAGAGTTTTATGATTCTGTTGACAACAAACTCAAGAATATCGTGGGTTATGTCACGTATTGAGTGGTTGAGTGCCATCTGTTGACGACATCCTATTCTTAGAGACAAACAGTTTTGAAGGCTTTGTCTGACAAACAGAACACCAAAACAACAGATCGATTCCAAGGCTCTGATTGGACGCCATTTCATGCCTTTAAATATTATTTCTTATGTTTATAGTGTTTTGACAGTCAGTTCGCAAAATAACAAATATTTTATTGAATAATAAAACAGCATTTGATTCAATTTAATTCAAATCATAATTATTATTATTATTTAGTGATAAGAGACAAAAGTATTTGTCTGTAAGTCTCAAATGGATTCTTCATTAGAACTGCGAAACGTAGAGGCGATGTCTCCTCTTATGCGGTCTCTTAACAAAAGCGAGAATTTGTTCACCGAAGAGCGGATTAGCACCGACTTCGGTGACATTTGTGTGGCCCGACAGGGAATGGATTTGGAGGCCCACAGACCTGTGATTCTCACGTATCACGACATTGGTCTGAATCACGTGTCTAACTTCCAGGCCTTCTTCAACTACATCGACATTAAGCTTCTTCTGCATAGCTTTTCAGTGTTTCATATGAATGCCCCGGGAATGGAAGAAAATGCCGCCACTCTTCCCGATAACTATGTCTACCCTACTATGGATCAGTTGGCCGAACAAATCGGTGCCGTTTGCAAACACTACTCGATTAAGTCATTCATTGGATTCGGTGTAAGTGATGTCAACCATTAAATGATTCCTTAAGTCATTTATTGTACTTATCTTTGATTTGGTTTTTCTTTTGAATTAATTTTGAATTTATTTTATTATAAGTATTGAAAAATCATTTTTATTGATATCAATGATATCCTAACCATTAATTGCAATCAATTTCTGACGATTTACCTCTTTTTTAATGATTTTAATTTTATTTTTAATTTGTTTTTCTGTCAACATTTGAGACATTAATTTGTGTTGAGATGAGTCCCAAAAACGGGTCCGAACTCTGATTTAATAGTCATTAATAGAGAAGAGAGAGAAAGGAATTTAAAACCAATAAAATGCAAATAATTTCGTATCAAATGTCTGATTGAATAACAGTTGAGATTCAAATCGATGTCTGATTTGAATTTTAAATCCATTTCAGGCTTTAATACTTAAACTGAACCCGTTTTTAATATTTTTATTGAATATTTAATTAACTTATGTTTAGGTTTTGATTATAGACTAAAACAGATTAAGTCAACAAATATTATGCCATTTGTTCACAAAATTATTTTTGAAATCAATAGGTGGGCGCCGGCGCTAACATCTTATGCCGTTACGCTCTTCTAAACCCTGACTCAGTGGATGGTCTGTTTCTAATAAACCCGACGTCAACGGTCTCGACGTGGACCGAATGGTTGTATCAGAAACTCAATATCTATTATTTGAGTTCATTCAACAACAACGGCGCCAATACAACCAATTCTTTCCCGCAGTCGACTCAGGACTACTTGATGTGGCACCACTTCGGCAAAGTTACTGAAGACAGAAACAGAGATTTGGTGGAAACGTATCGCAATTATTTTAGCGGCAAATCACTAAATGCCCGAAATTTGTCGCTTTTTATCGACTCTTATATCAAACGTACGGATATGGGAATCGTTAGGGGAAACAAAGAGCACGCATTCAAGTGCTCTGTTTTGGTGCTGTGCGGCGCTATGTCTCCTCACGTGGACGACACGGTAACAATGAACTCACGTCTGGACCCTTCAAACTCAACCTGGATGAAACTTTCTGACTGTGCAATGGTTATGGAAGAACAGCCCGCAAAAGTTTCCGAAGCGTTTAGACTCTTCCTTCAGGGATTGGGATACGCACTGACAGCTTATGAGAGAAGGCGTTCCTCACTTCGCAAAATGAGTTCTTCGAGCGGAGACGCAATTAATGGAAATTTCGCTGCAATTAATGGCGACAGTCGTAAGAATTCGATCGATGAAGAGTCGGCTGACGACAAACTAAAGCCCGTTCACATCGTGGAGAACCCAATTGCCAATTGTTAAGCGTTGAGTGTCCGGTGCTATCCATACATACAAAGTTTCAGTTCATTATTGTATTTAAGTGATTGTATCTCAACATTGATTTAAACAGTTTTTGAGCCACAATTAGACTAAAACTGAATCTTATATTTGAAGGTTTTTTTGGCCATTTTTCTCATATTTAATCAGAAATCCGTTTTCTAATAGAATAGAAATGTTTTTCTTATTTATGA
The DNA here is from genome assembly GCA_034695605.1 of Eupelops occultus. NCBI lineage: Eukaryota > Metazoa > Arthropoda > Arachnida > Sarcoptiformes > Phenopelopidae > Eupelops > Eupelops occultus. The sequence continues at coordinate 2,493 of JAQFZI010000962.1, forward strand.
ATATCTATATATACTTAATATACTTAAAGACAGAATCTTTATTAAAAAGAAGAACGAATTATCCGATTGACTGATTCTTTCACTTATTTTTCCAAATAATATATTATTTAATTAAACATAAAGTGATATCAGAAGAGATAACAAAAGTGATTGAAAAACATAAAAAACGATTAATTTTTATGACAAGATTTGTATGACTTTTGATAGATATTTGATATGCATTTAAAGTATAACTAACCGACAATTTTATACCCGATGTCTGTTTGATGTCATTAACTAAAAATCCATTTAATAACTAGTCTTCTGTTTTTTTTTGCAATTATTTCTCAATTTGAAAGTTTTAATATCTTTTGTATTTTGAAGTTTTATTCATTTAAATCTTATTAAAGTTAATACTATTCCAGAATTGTATTTATTATTTTGTTGCCAATAAAGTGAATAAAACCAATAAAAAATGTATTTCACTTAATTTCATTGGTTTTAATGTGTTTTCGCATTATTTTCAATGAAAACTATTTATAGAAAACATGTTTTCGTTTTTATTCTAAACTTATTTTTATGTTTTCGAAAATATGATTCAATTTATTATATCATATGATAAAAGGATTTCAATTACGATATATGACAACCTCTTTATTGCCTCTTTATTGTTGTTAGAATCTTGAAAGGGCCAATTTAAACGCTTCCCCATTGACTTAATGTTTAAATGAGCCTGTTGTTAGCAATCCCAATTGGCCTTCCATATAATAAAATAGAGGTTTCGCTAATCATATTACTAAATGAAGGCTAACTCTAACTCTAGTTTCTGGTAAATGAATCTCATTTTATATTCATTTTAATTTAGACATAAAATATAGCAAGATTATGATGATATTGTTAAATTTACTTAGCCCGGAATAAAATTTCGATTAGATCTTGTTCAATTAATTAAAATCACCTAAATTATCTTGTGAAAAATGTAGTAAATTTTTGTTAAAATCTCTTATATATACTTTTATAATAAGGATCGACCTTCAGGTCAATTTATCAGCCAATGATTGAAGGATGAAAATGTTTGGCAAATGAATTATATATACATTTTCAATAAAAGTCAGTTAATCCAAACTGTGGTTCTACTGATTTAGTCCCCGACTAATTATCTAGTACAAATTAGTTATTCACAATCTAATAAAGATAGGCTCATCCATCAATTGATGGCAACCAATAAATGAAATATATGAGCGATGTATTCATTAATCTGTCCGATCAGATGATAGATCGAACACATCCAGGCCATCAAAGTAAAAAGAAAAAGGTGAAAGTCAAGTTCTTGAATCATATTCTTTAAACTAAATTATTAAAAGTATTTAAAAACGTGATATAAAAAAAAGATGACATTTAAATGGATTCCAAATTCCTTTATTTTCAATTCAATTTCATTAAAAGATTAATTGTTAAACACATTTTTAAATAAAAATCAACGAATGAATAAACCTTTTCTTAGGACTTTTCATTGGGAAATAATGAGTAAAATAAGTTATTTATTTTAATATAAAACAAGAACCTATTACACATAGTGTTAATTTGGATCAGTTTCTTAATACTTGTATTATTTAATTGGCATTTCCTAAAATATTTTGAAACCATTGCTTAAAGTTACTACAGAGTAAAGCTTTATTTGTTTTTATCCTAGATTTATTAGGCATTAACAAGGACATACTTTGAGAAATTCTATTAATTTAAAACAGTTTAAGACCTTTTTTGAGCATTTATAATTTTGATATCCAGATTAAATAATTAATTATAAACTTTTGAGTTTATTCTGAGCCACAATTTTTAACTAAAAGAAATCATTGGAGGGTTAAGTCAAAAACTTAAGAAATATGCTTGTTGCCACCATATTTTATATGAAATACCCAAATCACTTATGCTAATTTCACTCAGAACGTCTACACTAAATTACTACAGTGATATTATCTTGGTATTATTTGAAATTATTAAAAAAGGGATTTTTATTGTTGATATTGTGATTGTTTGCAACTTTTGTTCCCTAATTTTATTACACATTTTATATGCTTTCAGTATTGAAATGTAAACAAAACACTAAATAATTATTTGCTGTAATATTAAAAACATTTAATTTGTTTGTTTCATATATTGTTTAATCGATCAAAAATTAATTTGTATTCAATTATTTAATTAAAGGTTTATAATCATTTAAAGATGTCTTCGCCGACGGAGAAAGCGCTTCATTTATTACGATATTTACCGCGAGTTTCGTTAAAAAATTTGTCTCCAAATCCGTATATCAAGAAAAGGGTTTGAATTTATTTATCTTAAGATAATCACAATTAAAATTGAATCTAATAGAGCAAAAAAGTTGGTCAATATCGACCCCGTGAGAAGATCAACAAGAGCAATCGGGAACGACAGAGATATTGGCCCGTCGGCTATGAAGGTGGAAGAGTTCCCTTCTATCTGAAAGTCCCGATTGAAGACTATTATAAAAATCATAAGTAATTATATTTAAAAAGTGTCCACTTTTTTCGGCCAATTGTCCAAAATTGACATAATATTGTGCGGAAAGGAGTCAAATGGGCTCTTCTTTGGCCATTTAGTCATTTAAATTCATAGTTATATTAAGCTTTTTATTATAATTTTATAAAATGTATTAAGACTAAAATAGTGGTACATATATTGTAGTTATTCTTTCCTTTGATTATATTTGTCTCAATTGTGTTCTAAAAAGCAATTATTGTTTTAGATATCGTCGACAATACCCACCCCTCAGTTTATTTCGGTTACAAATGATGATTGACTTAAATGTAATAGATCCAAAAGAGCCAATCGATTTGACAGCCATTTGTAACACAAATCTTTATAAAATGGATCCAAATTTAAATCATTTTGGCGTTCATTTGACTGACGAAGGAATTAATGAATTCAAAGCAAAAGTCAATATTGAAGTTCAATACGCGAGAGAACCAGTGATTGCGGCCATTGAACGCAACGGTGGAATCATTACAACCGCTTTTTTTGACATAAATAGCGTAATGGCGGCCTTTAAACCCATTGATTTCTTCAAAAACGGTTCGTTTTACTAATTTATTCATTTAAATCACTTTTAATTTTTGATATTTATTTAGGGGAACCCATACCAAAACGAATGTTACCCCCAGAAGACGCCATTGAATATTATACTGATCCTAAAAACAGAGGTTATTTGGCTGATCCTCAAGAAGTTGAAAAAGAACGACAAATCTTAGCCCAAAAATATGGTTATGAATTGCCTGATCTGTCGAAAGAACCCATTATGAAAATACGTAAAGACCCACTTCAAGTGTTCTTTGGATTGGAGCCCGGGTGGGTCGTCAATCTTAGAGACAAACAAATTCTGAGACCCACTGATCCAGAATTGATTGAATATTACAGAAAGTGATTTTTGTAGACATTTTTGTAGAAATTAGTCTTTTATTTGATTAAAAATTAAATTAAAAACAATTGTTTAATGTATTTGTTGGGGAACCGTATCCTTCACATCAGTTTTACATTCGGCCGGATTTGGAGCCAATTCATAGTTTGCTATAAGAATTTGGTCCCTTTGAGCCTATCATCAAATAAATACAGTTTAATAATAATCAATAAATACAACAAATGAGTGATTACTTACAGCAGTGAACTCTCCTCTGAGTCCAATGTAATAGACTTTAGTGCTTTCGTTTCCGTAATTCTTTGGGATGTGAATCGTTAAATGATAAACACTCGAAAACTTCACAATTCTTTGGATCCAAAACACATTTTAAGTCATTTTAAAACTATTTCAAAAGAGTTAATACTTAATAATGTATTCGAGTGTTCCGTTCGGGTCTCGCATTACTTCAAACTCCTGATCGGCTTCAATGTTGACGTCATCGAAGTTCATATTCGGACGGTTTTTGTATCTAAAAATTGAATCAAATTTGGCTTTAATTTAAAAGAAATAGACTTTGAAATTGTCGTACAAACGTATTCTCGACGGATGAGATTCGTCTTCACCGCCAATAATTATAAGACCCTTAAGCTTAACATTTCCGGTGAATCTTTTGGAGAAAATGTTATTCAAACGAATAATTTGTTAGAAAACAATTGAAAACAAAACTCACGGAATCTTAAAGAGTAACTCTTCGTCGCAATCGCTTTCAACAAACTATTCAACAAAATTAAGTAAATGACAGTCAATTGAGTCTAACATTTAATACCTCTTCAAAGTTAAGTCTTTCGTCCCACGGCTTGAATACTCTTTTACCCGAGCCTTCGACCGATTCATTAAGACATTCGATGCGATCGGTGTCTATTCGGGTATAAAGACTGTAAAGAACTCCTAAATCTGATGTATCGTTGATAGACTGGTGTCCCTCACATGAGTGGTCACAACAGTGATTAGTTGGCATTGTTTTTAAATTATGTAAATATTGTGACAAATTGTGTCAAACAAATCGCAGACAAATCAAAGTCTATTCGAAAGTATGAAAACAAATGAGTCATTCAGTGCTCACAATATTTATGAATCGATAGTCAGCTGACAATTGAACACAACTTTCGTCACATTTTTAAATGTTTTGTTTTGCGTTTGAAATACAATTTTATGTTTACTTTTAATACTTTGAAATTAAGTCAAACAACTTTTATTTTGATAAAAATGTCAACAAAAATGAAGACCAGATCCAAATCCAAAATCAATTCTGATTCAGAAAAGACATCAAAATATTTTAATAAACCATTCGATGGTTTAATTGAAGAGAAAACAATAGATACCAGAAAACGACAAAAAGTAGTCAAAAGTGACTCCAAATCCAAGAATACTGTAAAAGAACCGAAAAATTGGAAAATAATTTTGGAAAACATTCGCGAAATGAGATCAGAGAGGAATGCTGTGGTCGATACAAAGGGCGCCGAAAAGACATTCGATGAAAATGAAGGCAATCCTAAGAATAAAAGATTCCAAGTATTGGTATCTCTTATGCTCTCGAGTCAGACAAGAGATGAGATGACATATAAGACAATGCAATCTTTGAGAGAATATGGACTGACTGTCGACCACATAATTGAAACAACAGAAGACGAGTTAAAACAATTGATCTCTTCGGTTGGTTTCTACAACAACAAGGCCAAATATATCAAAAAGACTGCTTTAATTCTTCGCGATCAATATGGCGGTGATATTCCGGACAGTTTAGAGGGACTACTGAAATTGCCGGGTGTTGGTCCCAAAATGGCACACCTGGCCATGTTGATTGCATGGAACAAATGCACAGGTATTGCTGTGGACACTCACGTACATCGTATTTGTAACCGTCTGGAGTGGGTTAAGTCAAAAACACCCGAACAAACACAAAAACAATTAGAGCTTTGGTTACCCCAAACCGAATGGAATGACATTAATTTGATTTTAGTTGGTTTCGGGCAAACCATTTGTTCACCGATTAAACCCAAATGTGTTAAATGTCTTAATGAAAAGATCTGTCCGTTCCCTTCCAAAAAGGACTTAGATTTTTAGTATTTGTTTTGCTTTAATGTTTATTTTAAATTTTCAACAATTTTTAGAATTTGTTCTCAATTTCATTGTTTTTAACCATTTGTTGATTTCTATATTAATTCTTAATCTTTGGTTCATTTTTAAACGAAATTCAATTCAATTATTACTAAAATTCCTTTTACTTAAAACCTTATAAAATACATATTTGTTTTAATAAAACTAATTTTAAAAGGTATGCACTTTTTAAATAATCTTGTTAATAATGTTGTTATTCAGGCAAAAATCTAATATAAGATTAAACTTAAATTAAACAGAAATCAAACATTTTTTCCGAATTAGTTTTAATTTAATAAAATGAAAGGTATTTAAAATAAATTATATATGGAATGACCATATAGTCAGTGGAAAGTAGTATTGAGCTTATCTTTTGAAACATTAGACCAGGGATTCCCAAGGGGATAATCAAAATATCCCCTCCCTAAAGTCGCAGACCTTGGGAATGCCTGCATTAGAGTCTAATGATTAAACTCATCTGAATAGAAACAATGATATGTGGAATACATCTGCTTTTTATTTAATGTTTTAAAAATCTCTAAACTATTAACAAAACCAGAGATCGTCAGGGGGTCACCCAAAACCCACTGTCTTCGAAAATTTTGGAAACCCCCCTGTTTTTTGGAGCGTCAAAAAGAAAGCCCTCGAAAACTTTAAAATTAAAGATAGACTTTGGTCTCAAAGTCTTTAACTTTTTTCCCCTAAAAGTGAGCCCAAAATGAATTTAAGCCTAAATTTGATGGTTTTTTACTCAAGTGATTAATTTTTGATTTGAATTTGAAAATCTCTGACAAAAGAAAAAGTTTAACAAAACTTTTAGAGTATTAGCAGACAATCAATGTTTGAGAAGTCAAACAATCGACACATTCATAGTCTCACAGTTTTTAATAAAAGCAAATTTCATTTTCCGTTTTCATAACATAAAGAGATGGGGAACCAAACATATAAGACTTCCTGCGTTTACCTTTCAATTATTCAAATGTTGAGTTCAAACTGATTCAGAATAAGTTGTTTTTTGGTGGAGTATTTGGTCTCTCAAATAAATGCAAGCACTGGAGCGCACACCTCAACACTTTTCAATAGCAGATGGTTTATGATGTGTTCAATTGGATCAATGATTATATACTATATTAACTATTTTTGATAACGCATTCGTGAATTCACTCGATTTGAGACTATTATTCAATTTAAAGCTCTTTTAACCAAAAATATATACGAATTTTGTTGCACTGATAACAGATCTTATTTAAAGCTCGAAATATAAGTCAAACAACACCTACAGTACAGACAATATAACGGATAGAATGCGGGCCCTTTATCTACGGTTTACTTCTTTATTTAGTTTTTTTAACGAAAACTTTTTCTATCGATTTTTCTTTGGTTACTATTCTTCAGACAAAATCAAATGAAAAACCATAACTTTCACCAATGAATAATATCTGGGAATAAGTTCTGAAAAGTTTTCAGATTTTTGTCTATTATATAAAGTTTTTGTGTGAGGAGCAGCTGAATTGCTCCGAGTCTATCATTTCACAGGTATTCTAAACTTTCACTGTTAACGAGCAGATGATTTCATTCGTGAATTACTTTCAAATTGGATGCTATCGTACTCTTGAACTGATTATTGGTTTCTCCCTTTGAATAATAATTAATGGGCCCTGCATTCAATTTAGGCATTGATCAAAATCAGTCTGTTTGATAAATATGATAAAATATCGTATTTTAATTAACAGATTTGTCGCAAATATAGCTCATTGTCTCCAATGGCAACGCGAAGATCCAAACGAATCGATCGAATCGCGTCGTCAGGCAGTGCCTTATTATCTGCCATCCAAATGGATTTTGGTCTTCACTCACATGAAATCTGGTAATGGTCTCAAAATGGTCGATTTCCTTCATCAGATTCAAGGTATTTTTGTTTATTACTATTTTATTTCGATTACTTTCAAATATATTCTAAGTTTTGATTGATTGCAAAAATCTTGATTTCAATTACTATTAAATTAATGATTCGTCAAATTTTTTGAATTAAATCTTTAGTCTTGCCATAAAAAAACTTAAAACATTTTGACAATTCTACTATTTATTAGAAAATTTTAGAAAACTCCATAAATTAATTGTCTTTGTTTAATGAAAGTTATTTAATTTTTTAAGAATTGATTCAATTTTTATGAATCCGTTAGAATTTATAACCCATTGATTGAAAGGAAAAGGTTTTCATTTGAAGAGTTGAGAATCGGTTCACAGTTTTTCACACATTATTCTTGAAATGACTAACGGTTTATATCGGTTTCCAATTGAAATTCAGTTTAACAAAAATGTGTTCAACGAATTCCATACTTTACTTAAGCCATAAAAACAGAGAAAAGTGTGGAAAGAAATTATTTGATTTGTCGGTTGTATTACAGATTCAATTTTAAGATCGAAAAGCGGTTGGAATCGAAGCTTTTGATTCGGTCCTCTAAATGAATCTTTTGGTGTCGAACACAAACAGAGTATAATTGTGTTGTGAGTCACCAATAAAGGCAGGGATAGTGTGGGCTGAGGGTAACAAACTCCACAAACTCCGCGTAAGTCTTCAGCCAATATATCTCTAAAAGAATTGTATGCAAATAGAGGTGACGTCACAGTATGGGCACCGGCACGTGCCGCTCGAGCAGCGCGTGTCGCATAGACACCCTTGAGAGTGAACAGACCATTTGAAGTACTGCACGCGCCTCAAAGCTTTGCGCACAAAACACATGAAATGTATTTCTTGTCTTTTCTCGCGTTTATATAAATTTTGTTTCGAATTTATTTTTATTTTATTTCGTGTTTTTATACTTCTTTGCAATTAATTTTGAAGAAAAACCAATTAATGTAAGTATTGTTTCAATTTATTTATTATATGTTTGGAAGATTTGACATAACTTTGACATAACTTCGACAAAATTAATGTCATAATTGAAGTTTGAATCCAAATTTTGTCCTCAATTTTAAATTGAATTTTATTGTAGTCACAAAAAGTTTCCTCAGTTTTGAGTCAAACAATTTCTTCAATTCTAAATTTCTAAATTTAAACTAGCTAAATCTTTTAAAGAAGATAACTTCTTCTAAAGAAAGCTAATCGTTTGAATAAATCATGAAAACAATTAAAACCAAGAATTTTGATAAAAACTTGTGTTTTATAGTAATTCAGAAAATATTTGCAATTATTTTCTGATTAATGCAAACATTGATTTTAAGTTATTTTTTGAAATATTTAAAGAATTGTATTGACTTTTATTTAAAAAAATAAGGATTGATTAGAGTCTAATCATTAGAGTCTAATTTTTGAAAGGATAGTTAATTATGACATTCACTCAGAATTAAAACACACGAACCGTTGAAGAGGAAAATATTAGAACTCATCACCATTTTAGTCATCGATCACAGACTATGGTTAGGCCGGAGAGTCCGCAATATAATAGTTTGGCAGCAGCTGATAGACAACCAGAGAGTATACGATCAGGTGGTAGTCGAATAATATCCCCTCTCATTTAGCTTTAGTAGTGATGCCCTCAACCCAAATGTCTGGCACAACATAGTCTGAAGCGCGTGTCGCGAGCTTTACTGTTCGCAGTTCAGTCTACTGTAAAGCACAGAATAAGTTAGGCTTTAGAACAGCTGTTCAATTAAGGGTATTGTACTCTATTACACATTTCTATTTCGATATGACTGGCCGATCAGCCAGACTGGGATGCTGGCAATGGCGGGGGTGACTCCCTTAAAAACATCACCGCTTCTGAAAGTGAAAGTCTTTTTGAATGAACTCATACTCCAAGTAATTCTCAGTCAGTATTGTTTGACCCAAAAAAAACTCCATAAAATATCAAAAATTCTCTCTCTCTCTCTCTCTCTCTCTCTCTCTCTCTCTCTCTCTCTCT
>JAQFZI010000963.1:0-11940 GCA_034695605.1 Eupelops occultus
CTCTCTCTCTCTCTCTCTCTCTCTCTCTATTCAGTGGCGGACAGAATGGTATTCTCTATTGATTTGCTTAGTCTAACACTAAGTTCCAAGGATTATAAGTGTAGTTCCCAATTGTTGATGAATTTGCAAATTGTATTTGTCAGGTCCTCACAACACAATCTACTTATGGCATTAACTGTGGTTTTGCCCAAAAAACTCTAATCAATTCAACACTTATTCCAAGACTATCGGCTCTTATCTTATGATTTTTGTGCCAAAAATATATGACTTAACAAATGTTTCGCTAATTTTTCTGATTATTTTTTGCCAACAAATGATTCGTTTATTTGATAATCAATTAATCACTTAATAAAAGAATTAATGTTTGAATTAATGCTGAGATTTATGTTTGAAAAAAGGAATAATTTCTTAAGAAATAAAGTTAATTAAAATAAACGATTATTTGAATGTAGAGAACAGAATAATGTATTATTTGTCTGACATTTCAAATCAATTTGCATTTAAAGCGAATTACAGGAGAATCATGTTTTGGGAAATAAATGATTATTGTCTGTGACTTAAAGTCATCTTTTGATTGTTTGATGGTTTATATGCATACAAAACAGGCATAGATTTGCGTTCAAGTGATGCAATCCTATAAATAATTGAATTAAGAGCTATTAGGGACGAGTGTGTGTTAGGCCATAACTAGCGCTTTATGTCAGCCGAGGACTGTTATATAGGGATAGGACTATCGGCGCTATCCATCATCGTTAAGACGGTTTATTTCGTTTGATTCACATTATCGTTATTAGAGCTCTGAAACAAAACTTTGTTTCGTTTGTGAATTCTCTGACTTCTAATCTGATTTGAGGCCCATTTGGATCTAATTTGTTCGCAATGGGACAGAATGGCACAGTTCGGGACATTTGCCAATAATTCCTTAACAACAATACTGAGACTCATTTCATTAGATCCATACGAAGCAATCAGATTAATAAATATGAGAGACATTGCCATCAGTTCCACTCCAAACACATCAAAACTTATTACTTATTCTAAACAATCAAATGAATTGAATTATTCTCTGTTTCTATCTTTTAGTTCTTAAGGAGAGACCACTCTTTTATTAACTTAAAATCTCTCTAATATTTAATCTTTTGGTTTATTTTGGTTTTCATATCAATTAATATCGAAGAATGAAAAAAAGGAAACCAAGATTTGAAAATTAGATCAATTGTGAGCTATTGTTTGACTCATGTGGTCATTGTTTTCATCTTTGGGTCAGTCGGCTATAGTTTGAACAGTACTATAAAAGTAGAAAACTATTCCCAAACGAAGCGATCCATTAATAGAAATTACACCAAATTATAGCAAACAACTAATTCTGTGTTCGGTTCGCAATGACTGCACTTCTAATTCATTGTTTCCAACAAATGTTTTACTGAATCTATTGTACTGTTTGTGAGACTTGTGCTAAATGTTAAGCATATAATACAATGTTATGCCCAACAAAATGCAATGCAATTTACTTTATTAACTTTCATGTGTTCTCTCTCTCTCTCTCTCTCTCTCTCTCTCTCTCTCTCTCTCTCTCTCTCTCTCTCTGAGCGCTCACTCTTAGCCTCTCATCTCTGAAATGATGACTCGGAGGCCAACTGAGGATTGAATTCAGAATGTGATGTATATTACACTCAAATATTAGAAACTTCTCCGACAGTAATGTTCACACAATTGAGTCTCTGTTCGCCACTTCTCTCTCATTCAAACTGTTTTCGGTCACGAATTCAAATGAATTTGAGATCTAAAAAGTATTTCTTAATTTTTGTTGTAATAAAAAACTCATTGAATTTCACTACATTTGAACTGAGATTTCAAAAAATATTTGTGTTATTTGATTGCTCTCTAATTCAGACAAAAATGCTTTCAAATAGATTTTGACCGAAACCTGAATGGAATGAATGGCGAGAATGTGTGTCTCATCTATTGAAGCGTTCGTCCCTTTTTTGGTGTTCGTATGCCTTTCCTAGAGGTAAAGCACTGGTAGACTCACTGCTCATCTGCAGCTGCTTTAGCACCTCATAACGTAATGTGTTTGGGAATTGACACTTCGGGGAAATTACTTCAACTGACAATTGTTGAACTGTTTGCAGGTTTACGGCCTGACATATGGCCTCAACTCAACTTCACTTTGTTTTTCCGTTTGTTTGCAAACATATTCACTAAATATCGAATCTATAAGAATATACTCAATAATCAATAGATTAAAAGCAAACCAATTCAAATATGAGCATGCACATTCACATTCACAACAATTTATATGTACCAAGAAGGAATCAAGCTTATTTTCAACTATAATTTGAGATAGCTAATAATTTATAGACATAATACTGAGCTTTAATAATGAATAACAAAACTTCAAAATATATTTATTTAATTATTTAAAAATTCATTTGTTTTTCATTCGTTGGAATATTTTAGGAATCACTGGCTTTTTCTAATTGAAGGAACCAAGAGTACATTTTTAAAACTTCATTTGAATTTGACTGATGTGCCAATTTTGGAAAAATACCTGATTGTGATTGATTTAAATTTAAAATTTGAGGTTTATCAAGTACAAATCAATTTTTGTTGTTGGAATCAAATGAATGGTAAATAAGTTTAACATAACTTTTATATTATTGAATGAATAGTTATAATAATTGTGGCAAACATTCATATTATTTACATAATTATTGTTTTGTCCTAATATTGGACTCAAAACCAAAACTATTTAATATTAAAAACGCTATAAACTAATGAAAATCTCCAATATTTAGCGAAAATTACTATTAATTAGAACTCAAGTAATCAAAGGGTTGTTCGCTATTATTATTTGAGGAAAAATGAGTTAATAATAAATTACTTAAATTTCTTACATTTGTGTCAAAAACAAATGTCTGCTAAAAGATGTGATGTCTTGAGGGCGACGAATGGTGATAATGAGCTGTTGGAGAACTGGACTCAGGATGAGAGACAGGTCTGTTCGTTGGAAATAAGCCGGTATTAGTGTTATCGTTAGGTTTGTGTGCGATTTGATTGACTTTAGCGCAATGTTCTAATGCTTTTGCTCTGAGGGCTGCGATACTACTGGTCCTCAACTCCTCTTTAATATTAGTTTTTTCATTAGTAGTTAGAACTGAATTATAGATAGAGTTTGAACTCGTTTTCTGAGGCGATAACGGAGATAATGACACCATTTTCTCATTAGAGCCACCCTTTAACTCATTGCTTGTGCTTCGGCTGTTCTGCTGTAGTGGAGGAGTGAGTGGAGCGCTTCCATCACTGAGGCCTCGGGACTCGCCATCAGACTCGCAATCCTTCATTTTCTCGGCCGCTTCCAAAGACTTTCTATGCATTCCTGTCAGCGAAGAGTTAAATGTCGGTAATCTTCGGCTGTCTATCGATTAGAAATAAATTCTTTCCTAAATAGACCTGTCGTTCAATACATACCTAAAAGCCATGGCGCACACGACGCCGGACCTTCGCCTTCACGTGAAGACTTAAGTATACTGTCGGGTAGTGGTAGAGAGTGTCTAACCATTGCACCATAGAGTCCATACTCAGCCATTATAGTACTCTTTCCCCAACATTTCTCAGTCTTTCTCCACTTCGCTCTTCTATTTTGGAACCAAACCTACAAATAATAGAAATGTTTTAATCAAATTAAGTCCATTCGTTAATTGATTACTAGATTAGAGCCAATGAAGTGGTTTATGAAATTATCTGATCGTTTAAGAAAAGCATTTCAATTAATCTCAATTATCACATCTTTTTCTTCATTTAATAGAAACAAATTGTTTCTCTATTTTTTGTCCGCAAAAAAGCCGAAAATTGGAAGCAATGACTAAATTAAAAGCAAATCACTGTTCGCTGAACCGAATCAAACACTAATGCTTTGTCTCAGTATTACAGATAAAGAGAAACCAAAAGTAAACTGACACAACATTTATACAATAGGGTCGGCACTGGACCTATACACAACTGGAAGGCATTACATATGATATCTATTTTTTATTTATTATTTTGGGTTCTTTTCTGTTCAGACATATTATGTTTCTTTTAGTTCACTAATAGCTTATATTCTCTTATAAAATGTCGACATTTTTTGCCAACGAATGGCATTAAAGACAGAAAAAAATATAATAATATCTAATAATTTCGAATATTTTATTTCAGTTTACTTTGAATTCAAAACTATTTTTGTGACAAATTAGGAATTTTAGACAAAAGATAAGACAAAACGAGAAAATAATTGAATTGTCTTTCTTTACGAAGAAATTCTAAGAAGTTGTCGACTAATTGGATAACATTTATAGCATTAATGAAAGCAAACTTTGAAAGATGAGTATTAATTGAAAGGTAAGTTTTTGATACAATAATTAAAACTTAATGAGAATATAGTGAATAATAAGATAACTCGATATATGAGAGGATATCATGAGTTACAATAACTAAGTAATAATAATAAGCTATAGAGCAGTAGAGCGGCTCCGATGCCAGCGATAGCCTCGAGTCGAGACGCTTGAGATACCAATTACTGTAATTGAATAGAGTCTACGGCAACACATCAGTCTTCCAGTGCTATAATGAGCAAAAAAGCTACTTTTGCTTTACATTAACGCTCCCAATGAATAGCTCTACCATCAGAAAGAAGTTTACCGTTGCTCTCATCTCTATTCTGTTCTGTTGGGAATACCCACTTTTCTAATAATGTGCACCACTTTTCCAGTGATCTGATCCACAGATCAGTTGAGAATTAGATTCACGTTTGAAATCATTTCTAAATTGTCTCTAAATTTTAAACTTTTAATACACAAAACATTTTCATTAAAGAAAAAGATATTCTGTGCTTTGAATTTCAGTGAATACGTCTCAGATAATAAACAAGCAAATTTCATTTCAATAAAAATTATAAATCATTTGATTAAAGAAAATGTTTTGAGATTTTTTGCTGATGTGATGAAGACTTTAAGAATCAGTTTATTATTAAATTGGATGAAAAATATCGATGAAAATCGGGAATAAATGCTATCATTCTTTGATGGATCACTTCTTTTCTATTAAATAAATCAATAAATTCTGTAATAATTTGACAGAAAATCTTGAATCAAACAAATAATCTAATAATACAATAATATAACTAAACATATAAAATATGAAATATTTTGTTGGGATTAGAGTTTATTTGTGAGTCATTTCAGACCATTAAACAGAACCGCAAAGACATTATCAGAAGAGAGTGGAGACGAGTCTTATTCATAACTGTCGAGAATCGCATTCAAAGCGATCACTGTTTGAACGGTTTGGCGAACGAATCACTTGTGGATGAGCTGAGGCTCAGACTTAATATGATTTTTATTTAATTTGTTGTCCGCTCACAACATCACAAAAAATCATTTAATAAAATAGATTTTCATTTTTTCGCATTATTTTCCATTTTAAGCCATTTTTGCATAAAATCCATTCAATCACTGAAATGAACTCCAAATTCAAATCAAATATAAAACATTTAAACCAAAAGTTATATTCAACGAAGCGTTTACTCAAACAAAAACTACATAAATATTCCAAAGCGATATTCTGTGCACTCGATTTGTGGTCATTTTTCAATATAAAGAAATTAGGCCTTTCCTATCAAAAGCTATTTATTAGATAATAATTCATAGTTTTATTCTATTATTTCATTATAAACCACATAAATCATCGGCAAAATTGTAGTCTTCATTGATTAAATCAATATTCTGGATAGTTTTTCTTACTTGAATTCTATCCTCAGGTAAGTCGGTCTTCAAAGATAACATTTCTCGAGCATAAACATCAGGGTAATGGGCCTCTTTAAACGACTTTTCCAGTTCTTCCAATTGATAACTTGTAAATATAGTTCTGTAAGAAAATCAATAAATAATTTTAATAAATATCAGAAATACTATTAAAGAAAAGTATTTTTCGATTTGTGATGAAATTTATGTATATATTATGCAAATTAAAGTATAACTAAAATCTATATAAAGGCTAATATAATAGTCGAATAAAAGTGTTAATTATTAATAATTAATTAGTTGAATGTTAACAGTATTTCATTAGCTTTATATGCCGTTAGTGAAGAACAGCCCATAATTTAGTTGTGCCGTACGTTTTGCACGCAAACAAATTAGTTTTATTGAAAGTGCAAATTAAGTGCAAGAGCAAATATTTGCGACTCACAACTCCTCCAAATTGGCTTTTTTCAGGTACTGAAACATCGACTAAAAGATTTAGTATTTGGAAAATGTTTTTTCTTTATATTCTTCAACAAAGAGTTAATTATTTTATGAAAAATTCAATGCATTTATGTATTAAAGCTTTCATTTAATTTTATTAGAGAATAAAAATCACTTTTTATTTATTAAGTCATTTCTTAATTAGATTTAAAAGTTTTGAAGAAATATTAATTAACTTAATTTCAAAACTCTATTTGTCTTTAAATTAGTTTTTATTTGAAATACAAATAAATTTTTTGCGTTATTTATTTATTTAATTAATTTTAATTACAATCATTTGATTGAAGGAAAAGTCAAAAATAAAATGAAAGTTTCTTAGAAATGACCACAAACTTAACACATGAGTAAAAGTGGAATTCATTTATAAGAATCACTTAAAGATTGTTTCACTTTTTAACAGAATTTGTGTCCATTTGTATGTTTCGGTCGACGCCTTTATAAAACAGCAAATTTGCACTTCTCTATCATTTGTTTAGGTGGAGCGCTTCCAACACCGATAATGAGGGCCACGACAAACACAGCATTAGTATAAAGGGCCACATTATTCTAATAGCTGTGTCGGCCCTAATACCCGGGTGTTTGCGATGTTTGCACGTATGGCTCGCAATAAATACAATACAATTTACATGATTTGTATGATTAATATCAATATAATAATAATTGAAAAAAAATTATATCCACTCCTACTTATGGTTGTCTGTGGATCTGTTATCCAGAAAAAACAACCAGCACTAAACACTTGTGTTTACTATTTGGTCTGCCTTTCAATTAATAGCAAATTTAACAGCCTTTCCTATCAACTGTTCCCAACATTTTCATTGAATGTCAATATATTGAGTAAAACACATATGAATTGAACCAAAAAGCGTTTTAACTTAATTATTGTCAAATTTACAATAAGTGGAGTACTTTTACCACAAATTGAAAAGAGAGCCGACATTAAGCAAATAAGTTATTAGTTTAATTGACTTTACTATTGAACAACGCTTTGACACAACGATTGATGGTTTCAACCAAAACACAATAATTAATTCAAAGATATTTTCAAAGTTTTCTCATTAAGTATAAGAATTTTTTTGCATTCTTTGGAAAAACATTAATTAAATTAATTGATAGCAAAGTATTTGATAATTCATCGCAAAAAAACATTAAGAATATAAAGTAGATTCAAATTATACAAAAGTCTATTGTATTGAGTCTATTATAATCTATTAGTTGGATATTCTGTGCTTTTCTATTAACTTTGTCTCTGATTTTAATTATAAGTAAATTATTTAATTAATTAGAACATCATTTCGTCGAAAAGGAAATTAGTTTTTGCCTCACAAATAGCCTTTCAGTTAATACATTACTTTATAGTATAGGCACTGATAACATACCTGTGTCTGCGCTTCTTCTTCTTCTTTTTGCCGGTGACAGTACTGCTGACGTTGAGTGCGCCGTTTGTGTCGATGTCTGAGCTGACTGTAGGCACTGGTGGGCCTAGACGTGCGAACTCACTTATTAAAGTGCCTAAAATACAATAATTGAATAAAAAATGATTAATACTCTTCACAAATACGTTCAACACTGAAGGCATTAAATTAATTATATAAACATCCGAACCCTCTCTAACACTCTCTAACACTTTCTTTGTTATCTATTGGAAAGAAGTGGCGGACGTCATAACAACTAATCTCTATTTAAGTTATTTGTAAGGATGGATCTGATTATCATTGAATAGCGACCAATAATCTCATGAAATGATGAATCAATTGATGATTAAATTATTGGCAAAAGATTTACAATATTTTGTAAGCGATTCAAATGACGCCACTGATTGTTAACTGACTCTATTTGAAGTGGGAGTCAGTGTTGCGTTAATTTACGCCGAATATAATCATAAGCATTAATATTAGCCATTTTGACGGCCATAACATCACTTCTTTACATAATTTCATTAAAGGTTTTCATCGGAAAAATTTGTTTTGAATAATATTATGAATAATGAATATGAGTTCCGCTCTTAAAAAATAAATTACTATTAAATCAAAACCGTTCGCAAAATTAATTTAATGAACTCTTTATAGAATCACTTTTGCGAATATAATAAATGTCCTGGTTATTATAATTCTCAAGGAAATTGCCTCAAAATAGATCAAAATCTTTTCAATTATAATGAATGTGAGAGTAGGTTTTCATCCTTTTTAGTGAAAAATTCTTTATATATTGATTTTAAGTGAAATAAAACTATTAATATTTAAGACTATTTTGCATTCATTTAACGAATATATTCTAATAATTATAATTGTTTTGATGAAAATCTAAATTCTTGTGATAATAATGTATGAAAAGAATTGTGATTACAATAGAGAATCAAAAGCAGAGAATTAATTAAAATTTCATATTTAGCTAATAGTATGCAATCAATTGACTTAATGTGCGTTTTATGGCAAATATGGCTCACAAATAATAGCTCATTGCACTCCTCTCCACCATTCCATCCACTCCTGAATTAGTACCTAATATTAGAAGAGATGAAAGCAAGACTTGCACAGAATGAGTCAGTTATTGGAATGAAGGCGAGAGAGAGAGAGAGAGAGAGGAATTCTAGTTATGCGAACACATTATTATATTGGCCTCGTCTTTATTCCCGCCATAATCCCAAAAATAGAGACTAAAACCTATGAAAATCGTGGAATTAATGCAAAATTGCACACGAAATCAAAATCAGCCATGTTATATTGAAAATGAGGAGAGGCCAGGATTAAGCTCAAAATGATCAAGTTCATTTTAATTGAAAATTTATATTTGCTAGTTTTGAACTTGCGCAAATAGATGTATTTCTAATGCCTTAAAAATAGTTAATCAAATTGAAAATGTTATCGAAGAGAAAATTAATTAAATTGGGAGAGAAATGGAGTTCTATTAGCCGTCTTTTGGGATAATTTTTGCAAACTATTACTTATTAGTTATGGAATGCAATTATTTTCCATATCTCTTCTTCAATGGTATGACAGGAATGTGTGATATATACCGATATATAGCCATTTAATGCTCGATATTAAAAGGGGAGACGAATTTGGAGAGAAGGGAATTCTGTGCCACAATTGTTGGCCAACGTTCTCATAAATTCAGTCAAATATTGCGAATTTAAAGACAAGAAATTTGAACTCAAATTTAAAAGAATGAGATATAAATATATATTAAGGTATAGAGAGGTTGCGCTCATCATTACTAAGTCCAGAATTAAATCTTATTGTATTTTATAGTATATCTTATTATTATATTGTATTTCATTTATTTATAGAAATATAGCTTTTGCTTGAATTTTGACAAATATTTACAAAAAGATGGATTTAATTAGGAATAGTCAAAATTTGTAGAGCTATTGATCCCTTTAACGGTCCCTGATTTTAATGAAATTATTGAGAATATCTGATAGAGATGTGACAAAATTGTGATCAGATGGACAAACAAACAAAGAGTATAACATTTATTGCAATGCATTAGATGTTTGTGTAATGAATAGAAGAGGAGAACAAAACATTAGTGAATGCGATCACTATTTTGTAGTAATTTTAAGCACTTCCGAAGCAAAGCCTCTTCTATGCCATTCTGACAGCGATTAGTCCGAGTATTGCAATAGTTTTTGTGGTTTCAGCACAAACTAAACTCAAGATAATTGTGCGGTTGGTGTCAATCGAGGCGTATAACAGAATTAGATTCGCATTACTATTGAAACATGAATTCATTTGACTCGCATTTAATCTGTTGGTATGCTATCAGTGGCTTATTTGAGTCACACATAACACAAATAATTAAAAATTTTATGCATATTATCAACAAATTAAACAAATTATATCGCATTAAAAACTAATTTCTTTTCAGTACAGAAGAAAGTTTGAGAGAAAAACCAGTTTTCAATTGAATTATGTGCTAATGGAGTAACGGTTCCGTCACTTACTATTAGGATAAGCTTTAAAGCCTTTAGAATAGAAGAGTCGAAGCTCTGATCAAACTTTTTTGGCTGAGATTTCAAATGAAAATAATAGATATTTAGCGAAATTCTATTACCAACTAATCTGACTGACAGTAATCCATATATTTATGAACAATAATATGAAAAATAGTTAATCCGATAATTGATGGCAAAGAAAAGAACTTATTTATGATTTAAAATCTCATTACTGACGATAATTCTCTATTGGATACTAATTTTGAAATTATTGTTAATCAAACAAATCAATTGATGGATCCTTTCATTAATTGAATATTTCTTTTCAATTAAATGATTATAGGGTCAGACCTATCAAATTGATATATCTTATGCTCGAATGCAATCCATTCGAGGACTTAAAATAGTAATTGACTTCTAATAATGAGATCAGAATATAATAATAGAAAATAATTTGTTGAAAGTTTTTGATTTGAAAACTCAATCAAAAGTCATGAAAAAGACTGGAATTAGAAGTCATCGCAAATATACCATTAAATCGATTAATGAAAGTATTTCTTTTTGAGCTAATTTCAGGTCTCAATTATTGATCGATTTGTTTAACTTTAATAATTTGAAAGCAATTTCCCTCCAATTAGTGATGTTTTATAGCAGACTATGAAAAGCTGTCATCACTTCTACTGATTATATTCTGAAATACGTTTGTGTCAGTCAATCATCTGAAGTGATGCACAGCACATGAGCTCACACTTCCATAAATGACTTTATTCTTGAGATATAAAAACAACTTCAGAACGAGGAATGGCTATTGAATCGTTAATTTGATTGAATTGAATGAATGCTTAAATGATTGTCTATCAAACCAATGATATAATGATTTTAGAGCACAGGCTTTAAATTGTATGTCCCTCTTATAGAAAAGATGTTGAATGAATAGAAAACAACCCGGATCCTTAAAACAAACAATTGGTGTCAAATTGAGAAAATTGGTTGTCATTAATTGCTATCAATTTTGTTAATCTGAACCTTCAAACAAATTATGAATGACTTTCGTATTGAAGTTGAAGTTTACAAACGTCTCTCGTTTTTTACCTAAACTTGATTTGAGTTTTTTGGCTACGATTTGAGGCATTCCTTTAGTGGCAATAATAATAACAGTTTGTCTTTTGCTGACTACTTGTCATCACTAAAAATCTTAAACATTTTTGTTTGAATGCCGTAAAACCGTAAATAAATATTTACTTTTTTTAGCGTAAATCTGGCAAAAGTGCCACAATTTTGGAAAAACTTTTGTGTATTTTTTTGCTCGAGGCATACACTCTGGCACTCGGTTTGACAATTTGTGTGAAATTGATTTATAATTTTTAGCATTGAATTTAGTTATTAATAATTTTCGTTTAAATTAATTATATATTTCGCTTCAATTGAATTAATTTCTCGAGTGTTTAATCGATCAAAAAATAAAATGAATTAATTTAATTTAAGTGATTTCACACAATATATGCAAACATTTCTAAATTAAGACAATTATAATATTTAGGACTTAAACGAAAACATTTATTATAAGTTTTTGATTTATTGATTTGATCATAAAATTAGTATTTTTAGATCAAATGAAACAAATATTTCAATGAATTAAATGTTCCTCGAGTTGAGTACATACGGGGATCTCTCTCTCTCTCTCTCTCTCTCTCTCTCTCTCAGCTCTCCCTCTCTCAGCAC
>JAQFZI010000964.1:0-11940 GCA_034695605.1 Eupelops occultus
TTTAATAAAATCAAATGTTTTAATCAATTAAATGACAGCTCAAAGGAATTGCTCTGAATTTTGTGCAATTAAAGAGGTTTAGGCACTAAACTGTTGTTGATATTGAAATCAAACAAACTGATCAACGATTGGTTCTGAAGTCAACCTTTTTATAGAGAATTGATTCTTAAATAAATGTTTTCTCAAATTAATCGTTAAATCAAATGAAGAATTGATAAGAAGTGAAAAAATGATTTTTTCATAAAAATAGTGACCATTAGATCACAAAAGACATTATCAATGGATTAAATAGAGTTTTGCCACAAATAAGTACATCTCACGATAGGATACTCTTAACGGCTTCGTCAAGAATTGGGTCATTGACTCCCGTCGGGTGTTGGCCGCCATATGAACGAAGAATGTCACGGCGTTGGTCATGTATATTAGGGATGTGCGAGTAATCCATATTTCGAAAATCATTCATATGTTGATGAAGTGATGGATGAGAGTTATGTGAATGAAATGCATACGAATTGTTGTGAGAGGGATGGGATGCGACGGAAGGCATGTCCAAAATGCTTTTAATGGCGCACTGCATTTGTACATCGACGTGTTGCTGGTGCTGATGGCCATCGCTTGCCATCCCATAACCATTCACATCATCTTCTTCGTCATCTTCTTCATCATCGTCTTCATCGTCTTCCTCATCGTCTTCGTTGTCATCGTCGAGACCTTCGATACCTGAGAGGTCGACAGACATATCCGGTTCGTCTTCGTCATCATTGAGTATGGACTCGACAGCAACGGCTGCCTCTCCCTCTTCGAACCTATGATTCCATGGAATTCTTCGATTAGCAGAAGTATTATTCAAAATGGTTTGCGTCCAGTCTTCAGAACCGTTGTCTCCATTCATATCTGAATATAATTCGAGATCATTGTGCGGTTGGATTGGCTCCACATAATTATTTAAAGGCACATGACTTTGACCATCAATTCGTGACCCATTCGGTACGTGAAGACTATTGTGAAGATTATCGTAATAATGTCCAACATTTTCTAAATTCGTTTCTGTTCTCGAATTCAAGAAATTAGTAATCGTTTCGTCTTTTTCTTCAATTTCTTCGTCATCACTGTCTTCATCCTCATCTTCAGAGTCATCAGACTCTTCTGCCGGCTCTTCGTGTCGTCTTATTTGATTGTTTTGAGAGTTATATTCTTCGTCACTTCCTATCGAAGACTTTCGTTTTCTATTAATAAAAAGTTTTTGTTCTTCTTCTTCGAGAGAGGATCGAAGCATTTGATACCAGGAAGCGGGCGGTGGCGGAAGGTTTAGCACTGAATCAGTTAACAATTGTTATGAATAAAATTTTAATAAATTAAAATCGATTAAAATATACCTTTTCCTTCGGCAACACTTTCTTTATCTACTTTAAGAGAATTTGTTTCTTCGTTTATAAACATTCTGTCGATCATAACATGTTCTGAAGACGGCGTCTCTTTCTGTTAATACAATTTTAACAAATCATTTGAAAACCAAAAATTATGAATATTTAGACAAAGGACGAGACACTTACCATACTTTGCTTTAATAACAAAACTCTGAATTTATCGAATAACTGTCGCTTTTTATATAACAAATGGCGGGAAATCTTTTCAAATAAGTGATCGCCTAATCATTTAAATCAAATTAATATTTATATTATAAAAAATATATATATTTTAAAAACCCATACTTTTGTTCATATCTTCGACAGTCATTGTCGGAGAGTTAAAAACATGATAACGAAGTAATCTCTTGCAGGCGTCGTCTCTTGAAGTGAACGGCCTCTTAGTGTCAGGTTTTAGGGCAGCGTTTTGGTCAACAGTCAACTGTTGTTGAATACTATAATTAAAATCAAAATTAAAGTTAATTCAATGAATTGAGTGAAATATCATTGATTCTAACGCTTTCAAAATCTTTGCATTTCTTCTCTCTTTGTCTAAATGCAAGTCATTCTTAATAATTGATGTCTTAGTTGTCGTCGAAGTGGTAACGAATGTTGAAGTAGTTGTTGACGTCGGTCCTTGTAATCGCAGAATTACTGTAGGGGTTGACACTGGAGTCTGTGTCTAATAAATAAGGGAACAAATGATTAGTTTTATTCTAGTCTTTAATAATAAATACCTTAATAACTGTTTGTTGGCTTTGATTGGTTGCAATCGATTTCAAGTTTTGTAACTGTTGTTTGGCCGGAGTTGTGAATGTTATCAATTGGTTTCCCACTTGAATTGTTGCGGTGCCATTGGCGGGGGATGTCGAAGCAGAGGACGTCGTCACGAGTCTGATCTGTTGAGATGTTTGGACAGGCGTTTGTTTAAGTAGATTCACTAAATGCACATTTTGTGGCGTTTGTTGAGTCTGGATCTCAACTGGACTTTGGTTCGGCTGACTCTGTGCTGATGCGAGTGCTGTCGACTGCAGCAACTGTTGTGTTTGAGGGGAAACACTGATTGGTGTGGTTGTGCTTAACACAACTTTTTGGTCTTCAGAAGTATTTGTCTTAAGATGTCGGGCCTGATTCATCTTCTGTTTTAAAGATAACAGTTCCTGCAAAAGCTCTTTCTGTTGATTTGTCGGTGATTTTAACGAAGACAGGCTCTTAACCTGAGTCTCCAGTCTTTGTAAAAACTCCTGATTATTAGGACTGACCTGAATCATAGGCACTCCGTTCTGTTCGATTACAGTAGTGGCCGTTCCGTTGACGCCAACACTATTAGTATTATTAGTAATGTTATTGAGAGGAAAGCCTCCACTCAATGAATCAGTGGTTTGGGTTTTTGGAGGACTAGTGAACACAGTTGTAGGCGTCAACACTAATGAAGTCGGAATACTATCACAGCTACCGATTCTAATCACAGCATTGGAAGATCCATTCGAGACATTAGGAACAACATTGTCTCCGTTTTGCACAGGTATAGTCAATATTGTCTGCTTTTGCTGTTCTAATGTTTTGTTTATATTCTGAACCGTTAATGGAATTAAAGCCGTTTGGGTTGCCATTAGTTTCGTCTCTTCACTCGTAGTCATAGGAGTCGAAGAACCGTTTGATAGGCCTAAAGAGGCGACCAAATCGGGAACTTTGACGGCAGGGCCTGTATTTAACTGATCTAATAAGGCAGAAGTGTTCTGACTGTTCACTGTTTGTGCCGTCGATGTAGTATTAGTAGTAGAAGTACTAGAATTGGTGGTCGATGTGGTGGTAGCGGAGTCTATACTAGGAGTGGTAGAGTCGGGAGAGGGTTGAGAAGAGCCCAAACCACTCGAATCTTTAATAGAATCGCTATATTTTAAGTTATTTGAATTCGAAATGAATTGGGACTGAATTTGTGGTTGAATTGAATTTGTAGTTATATGTGGCTGAAGAATAACACTTCCATCGGGACCTAACGCTAGTCTCAATTGTGGTGGAGCTGCCGATCCCATTGGGTTCTGGGTTAGAACAATATTAGGCGGTTGATTAGGACCCGACGGTAACATTAGTACTGTTTGTTGTGATGTCGGCGGTGTTTGAATCAGTTCCGAATGAATCGAACCATTATTTAAATCAGTCATTGAGTTATTGGTCGGAGAAGAGGGAGGACTGGATTCTGGCAAAATCCCGTGTTCTTTGAGAAGTTCGGCCAAATTGACTGAAGGTTTGGATTGTTGTTGGAGTTGAGGTCTGGTTATGATTTGTGGCTGAGATGTGAAGATCACTGTATTCGATGTGGCGACTGATGGGACAGATGTCTGAAGAACTGTTTGACCGTTTGTGTTATCATTATGGCTAAGGAGAGCGTGAAGAGCCGGATGTGCACTCGCCTGAAGACTGGTGTTCAGATTATTAGACAATTGTGGTGTTCCGATTGGAAACATAGTGTTCCCCAATTGAATGCCATGAGTGGGTTGTGTGGCGTTCGACACATGTTGTTGTGATAATAGTTGTGTTTGAGTCGGAAGTGCGACTAACATCGGACCGTTTGGTGTCTGTATCTGAAGGAACTGTTGACCAGTGGGCACAGTTGGCGTTGATTGATGGGACGCTCCGATTAATGAGGGCGGACGCGTAAAAATGATATTAGGCGTTGGTCTGCCGGCGCTCGTCATCACAACTCCAGACGAAGCACTGCTCACAGACGTCGAGTTATTTGGTATCACAAAAGTCTGGGGTTGTGGGGATTGGGAGGGCGTCTGCTTCGACATATTAGCCGACTGAGCCGTCAAAGCATTAATGAGTCCTGCATTTTGGTCACCATTAATGTTAGCACCTGTCAGGCCATTACTCATCGCAACGACAGGAGAGCCATGCGATTGAGGCCTAAGAGTCAACTGAACAGAATTGGGAACATTTCCGATATTCTGTTGAAAAAAAATCGGTTGCGAACCGAGACCTGGAATCATATGATTTAGTAGAATAGTTCCCTGAGGTCCTAATACTCCTGCCGGCTGTCCTCCCGGTCCAATCAATATTTGCTGTGTCGGGGGATTCGCACCACTGGTTGGTATTTGAGTCATATTTGGAGGCAAACTATTAATTACTTTAAGTGTGTTCTGTTGTGTCATTTGTTGTCCGCATTTGTTCCCACTGTTGGTCGTAACGGCATTACTCGTCGATACCCCAGAACCGGGAGGTTTCGGAAGGATTTGTTTATTAGATCGGGAGGACGACGGAGTCGTTGATGTTTTAGTTGTAGCGCCAGAACTCACAATAGTCTGAAGGGCTGCACTCGGATTTGTTTGCAATATTTGTGGTCCCGAAGGAGTTTGTATTATTTGGACCAATTGTCCAGGTTGTATACCTCCTCCAATGTGTTGCGGGTTACCCCCTCCTTGACGTGGGGCCGTCAAAAGCAATTGTTGGAGACCAGGAGCTGCACCCATCTGCAGTCCAGGCTGAACTATAAGCTGTTGTGGTAGGACTGTCATAGCACCTCCCCCACGAGGACCAGCTATTTGGAAAGAAGTTGGTGGCCACGTCGGACCAGGAGCTCGAAATGGAACCGTTGAAGTTATTTGTCCAATCGGTGTAGTACTGGTTAGAGTGGTTAAAGCCGGCTGTGCTATAGAAATGGAAGCAGTGCCAGCACTGGACAGCGCAGAGAAAGGGATCAGACCAACAGAAGAGGACACCATATTTAACATCTGCTTCTCATCGAAAATTAGTTGTCCTGAAGACTGTTTATTGAGAGTGAGAAGGGGTTGACTATTGTTTCCATAAGTCAACTGATCCACAGTTTGTTTAGAATCTGAGACCAAAGAAGTCATCGATGGAATATTGACCGCAACTTTAGCGGCAGCTGTTGTCGAGTCAATTGGTTTAACTGTCGCTAAAGTTTTATGCGACGGGTTCTCGACATTAGAGTTTACTCCACTCTCAAGACGTTCAATGGCTCCGTTGGTGTTTTCCAGAAAGGATTGCAAAAGTTGGGGGTCATCGATGACATCAAGAAGACATCGGCCTCCATCGTCCATCACTGCCGCGACTAGGGATCAACCATTACAACAGTTAGTCAAATATTCATTCAATTAATCAAAAGATGTGCACAATTGGGGTTTGGCCTAATCCTATTGACCGGGAAAACCCTTCCCTCCTTCTTATCTCTTGTGTCCAAATTTGGACAAAACATGAGAAGAATCGAAAATTAAATTTTTTGTCAAAAATTTGCATAAAATTAATTATTTAGTAATAAATTGAGTAATAAAAGCATAAAAAGTGATAAATCACATGATTTTAATGTGAAAGTCATGTTTTGTTGAGAAAAACCTAAAATAAGGGATATTTTGTTAAATCACTCTTTGGATCACTCTTTCAATCAGTGTTTGGATTAATGTTTAGAACTCAATAGTATTGACACAAAACTATTCTTTAAGACTTATCATTAGTTTTGGTCAAAACAATGGTTTTACTCAATGACTAAATTGTTGGCCAAACTTGACCTAAAAATCAAATCTAGTGGAAGACCTTGCACATCCTTGATATTAAATGATTAGATTGTAATCCTACCATCCAATATGGTTGAGGTCAGTTTTGATGGTGTGATCAAGATAAACTTTCATGAAAAATGAGTCCAACAGCTGACACAGTGTTTAACCGAAGATAATCAAAATATTTAAAGACAAACAATAAATCAATATTTTGTGCACACAATCTATATATGCGTCAAAACAAAATCTTGCGAAACAAAAACATGCCTGACACACAACACTAACTTAAATTGATACTACAACTTATTATCACCTTTCAAAACATTGTTCAACACTTATCTAATTTGAATTTAATCGGAAACAAAATGATAAAGTATTAATTTATCGTAAATTTAAGAGTTAATTGATATTTAAATGTTTATTAAAAACATGTATATTATAATTGTGTTAAACTGTGACACATAATGACGTATAGAGTGATCATTGTGTGAGTCTTTTTGATTCAACGATTTCTTTTCAAAACTGCTATATATTGTGTGCATATAAAAAATGGTGTATAAAATATGGCCGCCTTTTCACTAATACTCATCTAATTATTAACCATATATTCCTTTGTCTTTTCTGACCATTTAATTCATCTTTTCTTTGATTTTGGTCTAAAACCGATCAAATATTGTGTGTTTTTGCGTCAAATCTAATGGTTTGTCACCGTTTGAGTGAATGGTAGCTCAGTTTGGTTTGTCTAATGATTGGGCCAAATGGCGCTCATTCTCAGGTCGTTGCAAATTGAAGGGGGAGTCTCTCTCCTGCTGACAATGAAGGCCTTAACCAATGAGAGCCACATATTTGTGAGCATAAACCCAAACATAAGCCCAAAGCGATGCCAAACAGCTATTACGTCAGCGACGGATAATTTTATAAGAGTGTGACGTAAATTTG
The DNA here is from genome assembly GCA_034695605.1 of Eupelops occultus. Taxonomy (NCBI): domain Eukaryota; kingdom Metazoa; phylum Arthropoda; class Arachnida; order Sarcoptiformes; family Phenopelopidae; genus Eupelops; species Eupelops occultus. Next base: position 6,863 of record JAQFZI010000964.1, read on the forward strand.
GCGAACGGAGAACATCCAATACCAGTGCTCTTCCTCTCTAAGGGGTGACACAACTCGGAAAATAACTCCGAAACCAAACATTTGGTGACTCCATCCAAACCCATCTAAACTCCATCCACTTAACGGTTGAGTCTATTAGAGCTTTTGATCCTTACTTTTGCCGATCATTATCTTCAATAGAGAGGCGTAACCGTTATATTAAGTCAATTAACTGATGTCATAACCAGACCCTAACCCCAGAGGCGTTATATTCGGTATTTTGATTGATATTATCGGCGATCTGTTGGTTGCCTTTTGACAGACCGACAAATGTTTACTCAACTCGTTTTACATATGATTTTCGAGAAGTCTTGTCTGTCAATAGACTCAAAGTCTAACCAAATTGTAGCCAATGTTTGGCTGTAATTACATAACCATTAAATTTAATCAAACATACAATGAGTAGAGAATAGCTTTCACTCCAAATATTGGTTTACAAAACCAAATAAAGACAGACATTAGAGCTCCTAATGGATTGACATCAAAATAAATCTTCACTTAAATTACATTTGAGTTTTTCAAGAGATTAAAGGACACAAAATTGCCATAAAATTAATATCATTTTTATTTTAATACGTTTTCAACAGTTTTACAAATATTTTTGTCGCTAATAATTGGCATTAAATTAATATTAAAAACAAATAACTGTTTATAACGTTTTTAGAGACAATTAATTGAAAATAAATTATTTTTTGACTAAAATTGACTAAAATTTATTCATGAATTGAGTCAAACGTGAAATGAATGAGAGATTGAATTCAAAGAAAGTGTGGATCACATTAACGTCACTAATGATTCCAATGATAACAATGTAAGGGAAATGCCTATTATTTTGTGCTTTTCCTATAAAATGTCATTCTTTAGAAAAACAATTTTGATTTGAGTTATATTTGGTGTAAATCTAAGGCAATCACTGAATTAAAAGCATAAAACATTGGAATGTAATGAGAGTTGAATCGAAAATCTCTTCAATTTTTAATTACTTTAAAGCAATAAATAATTAGTAAAAATAGTGAACTTTATATTAATTACAATATCATTGAGTGATATATTTGTCAACCAAGATATGGTGTTCTCTGCGTTACATTCAGTATCTCAGTTGTGCTACAAATAAGGGACAGACAGTTAGCAGACATTAAGTAATTCAATATTTCATACCTTTTGCCGAATTTTTTGTGAATAAAAACGAAAACTCCTGACAACAGGAGACAAATGAATCCCACAATTATATACATAACACCAATGAATGGGTTTTTGCCGCCCAACCACGAAGTATTAGAAATTATGAATTTCTTGGTCCCTTTAAAGGTCGCCACCGGATAGTCTGTTCAAAATAAAGTTAATTTTTTCAAATAAAATCTTTCTATAATTAGTTTAAGACTTACTGTATTTAATGAGGAGAATGTAGTTTCCTTTTGGAAGAGAACTTTGATAATTGACGTCCAATTCCTGTGTGTTGTGAACCACTCGAGCGTATAGTTTGCGGAATGTGGGCAAAGCCGCGGTTCTCATCCATACTATAAGGCCTTCATTAAGGTATCCGTTATTAGAATTGTTGCCCTTAGTATCCAATTCATAGACGGGTTTTCTCCAATTGGGAGGCGGAACAGTATCTTTGAAAGCATAGGACAAGTCTTCTCCTTTCGGTACTTCAGGATTACGGAATTTTGCATTTTTATCTGTAGCCCAGGCTATACCTAAAGATGTGATGGGCACTGATTTAGGTTTTCCGTCCGAGTGATTTCTTTTTAGTATAAATGTGTCGTTGAATAGACTGTTGGCGATGGCACCGCACGGAGCAATCCATTTACCATCTATTTGGGCAAATGGCTCGCATTCAGCCGATCCCTTACTTTCTCCCAACAGTTGTCTGTCATCTCTGGATTTGACATATCGTCTGTGGTTTTGATAAAAATTTGTTAAACCATAGTATAAATAGACGTCCCGACGGATGTCTTGTTCAAGAGTGAAATCAATACGACAGGTGCACTCAGGCGGCGGCAATTTGCTCGATATTATGTCAGAGCAGAAGACTGGAGGATTGACCCATGAATTGGTTGATTCGTTGTATTGTTTGCAGGCCGTGTAATTCAATACTATTTCCGAAACCTTTTCACACATTTTATTAATCAATTGATCGCAACATTTGATAAATACCTGATTTGAAGAGACTAGAAGTCCGATTCCGATCGGAATAAATGCCACTCCAATCAAGAAGAATGTGGGCAAAACTGTGCCCACAGTAAGAATGGGCGACCAGGATGGCAACTTCTGCTGCTTGAATGCACTGCCTATTCATTATTAAATACAATTTTAATTTAGTTTTCAAATTACAAATTTAATTAAAGTTATGACTCATTTCCGTTGGTTTTTATGAATAATTTTAGATATCATTTGTGAGTCTTATGTGAAGAAAAAACAATTAAAACAAACATTTTTTGTGTAATTATAGACAAAAATAAAAATATGATTTAAATTAAATTTTTAATTACTCGAAGGTTTTTGAGTTTTGTTGTTATCTGATATTGAAATCACATTATTTGCCATTATTTACAACAAATTCAATTTAAACCAACAAAATATACATAACAAATGACTTTGAGATTTAATATTCAAGCAATTAATTATGAAAATCGAGGATTCGTTGTATAAAAGGTTTAATATTTGCTTAATTTATGTAAATTAAGAGAATTTCATTTTGTTGTCAAATCATTGAATGACATAAAAATCTATCGATTTATGTATTGACTTATCTTTTGATTGAATATCTATTTTCAGTCATTTATTTTTGTTGATGTTTTAGGTTTGAATAGCATTAGTTTTGTTCATAAATGTTTGTATGAGTAAAATAAGACTGCAATACAAACGTGTAAACAGTGTTTATGTTTTCATTGAAGTATTTTGTCTGCAAAGTGTCGGTAAAATCAAAGTCTGACAGAGTTTTAGACTTTAAAATATAAATAAGTATTATATTAATTATTTTAAACATTTATTTGACTTTTAAATTGTGCTTTTGATGTAAAGTTACCAAAAGATTTTACTCGATTATAAACATTTTTATTAATCATTTTGTAAATGTTTTTAATTTTTGGTCTTTTATTTGATTTTCTTCGAAATTACAGTAATTTATTTTAAGACATTTTAAACCAATTTTTGGTTTCGTTAAATGTTTTCAACGAAGGATTATTTTAATCATTTATTTGATAAGTTCTCAAATTATATTGAATTAGAAGTCATCGGACAGAAAGTCAACGGAATGTGAAGTATGTTTTCAGTTTAATTATCTGATAATCAATTAACGTAAACCAGTTATTATCTGAGAATATTCTGATCTCTAAATGTATTGAAATCTTCTAATTCTCTGCAAATATTTAAAACATTTATTTCGTCGAAACAAACGATAAGAGATTTAAGTATTTTTCATTTGATTCTTGACTTTTCGATATAACGGAACTACAATTGAGTTGTTGTTCAATATCCTTAAGATATCAATTAATCCTAAACTCTTGACGACTTCGGCATTAGATATGAAATTCATATAAATATGATATAAATTTGAGATAACTTTTAATTACGTGTCTATTAATTGTTAACAAATATTAATTATTTTATTCTTCTTTTCTGTCAAAAGTCTTCTTCAAGAGTTTGAAACAATTTTTTTTTCTTTTAAACGTTTTTTTTTTCAATAATTTGGAAAAATTGCCGCAAAAGTAAGTCATCACTAAAATCAAGATTTTTTTTGAAAAACTTTTTTACACCCAATTAGCTGTGGGCTCAGGTATTTGATATGTTGTTCCAGTTTTCCAATGAATGCATTTCATATGTTTCATAGCTTTCTATCAGATTTTGTCTCTTTTAGGCTATAATTATTGGGCAGGTATTCAAGTGTTAGCTTAGATATCAAGAAAATTAGTGAATGTAAGTATCACTCAAACCATTTGCAGTCTGTCTCTCCCATTGACACAGTTATTGGTCTTGAGCTCGATTTTGGTTTTTCTTATAAGTTATAACTTATACTGAATTTCATTCGATTAGCTGTAAATCAAATTCCGATTGCATTTTGAATGTAATTGTATTTTGTGCTGATGTGGCAAAACTCATAAACAATTTATTGCTTCAAATAATTAATTGTTTCCCACTTTTACACTCTTTTAGCGAAAAATATTTTTCTTAAAATTTTATTCTCAAATTGTCTTTCAGTTGATTATAATGTCAGACATTGAAAGTATTCGTCAGTTGTTGTCTGAGACAAAACAGCAACACTTACTTCAGTTCTGGGATCAGATTAATGAAGAACAGAAGAAATTGTTATACAATGATCTGAAGAGCATAAACTTCCCCAAAGTTTGTCAAACGTTTGAAGTGACCGTTAATTCAGAAAATGAACAAAACGAAAAAATCGATGACTTATTGGAACCGCTATCGCCTGAAGTCCACGAAAGTATTACAAGAACTTCCAAAGAAAAACTTCAATCATATCGAGAAAACGGTCAGACATTTACAAATCTTTTAATAATTTTTTTTACATTTACCTTAAAATATGAATACCTTGAAAAAGGAGTCACATAATTCAACACTTAATCACTAATATCTTTATTAAATTTTTAAAATAACCCATTTCAATTTCAATTTCAATTTAAGGCTATTACTTACATCTGATAAGAGTATTACTCAATGAAAATGAGGCAAAAAAGTGAACATTTAATTCAATTTCAATTCAAAGTATAAATTAAGAAGATTTAGGTTTAATCATTGGAGAGGTAAAGGTATCCAAAGTTATTGCGATTTTTATTAAAGGTTCCGAATCTCTTATCTTTTAATTTTAATTCAAGTATTTGAAACTTTTTTATTGCTTTATATTTAATCGATCGAAAAGTTATTTAGATTCGCATATTTTTAAAGTAATCTTTTGATAAAATTAGAGAATCTGTTAATTCATTAAATTTGTTAGAATTTTATTTATTATATTTTTAGCGATAATATTACTGATTATAACTAATTTAGAGATCATCAAGCTCCACCACTTCAGAGGGAGGAGG
>JAQFZI010000965.1:0-11939 GCA_034695605.1 Eupelops occultus
AATATGGAATGTCTTCATTAGAAGATCCCAAATGTCTGACAGAAATGTTGTGTACATTCGCTGCCGAAGGGAGAAAAGCCAATAAGAATTTGTTACAAAAAATTGTCTACCATTTAATTGATCGGTAAGTTTGGAAAAAAATTAAATATTTTCTTATTTTTCAGTTACTTTTTAAAATTCTTTTTAAATAAAACAAATTGTGATCCAAATAATAGGACTCCCAATCGATGGACCAAATGGTTAACAGTAGACACACTTTTTAATGCCATTAAACAGAATAAATGTGAGGCTATCTATAAGTGTATGTCTAAGAGAGTGATATTCAAAGACATTGACCATAATTAGTCTAAAATAATATTTGAATTATAGTAAAAACAAACAAGATTATTTCTGCAATAAACAACGAGGCTTTTATGTAATCTTGCTCTTAAATAATACTGTAGGCAAAAAAGTACATTAAACGATATAATTTATATTTAATGATCTGCTAATTACCGTAATATCAATCCATAAAGACATTTATCATTCTTTTATTTTTTTTATTAATTGCCATTAATTTATATTAATTAGACTTTAATAACAAATAAATCAATTTTAATGACTTCTTATATTAAAAGTTAATTGGGAATTAAATTCATTTGATTCTGGGCTAAAAAGAGTCAATTTCAGTAAGAAGTTATTTATGAATATTGATTAAGCTTTTTCGGTGAATGACCAAGATTATTACTTCAAGAATTTACATATTATGATGAGATTAGTTCATTAGTTGTCTGATTTAATCAATTTCACAGTTATTTCAAAAGGAATTTGGTTATTTTTGCTTTTTAAATGTCATTTGAGACATATTATTACGAATAGATATCAAATTGATTACAAGTTTTCTTAATTTTTTCTAAGGATTAGAAACAAATGATAATAAAAATTGAATTATTTATAATAGGTTTTAGTATTTCATTTATATTTTACTCTTTTTTTTGTCTGCATTTCTCACTTCAGAGTCAATGACTTAGAGTTTTGGCAAAAGTTTCTTTAAGTGGATTATAGTGTAATGAATGGACAGTTATTCTGAGCTGTTCTCTAATCAGACAATTGTTATATAATTAATATTTTATGGGAAGAAATCAACAAAAAGATGAAACCGAACGTAGAAATCAATCATCGGGTTTATGATGAACAGCACAAAGTTTTTGGGTCTTTCAGTCAAAACTAAGTTAAACTTGAGGTCAACGGTTGATACGTTTCCTTTGCTTGATTTACCCCTCATTGACTCTTCTCAAGGCTTTACTCTTTTTTTTTTAATAATTTTAAAATATTTTTCGTAAACTTAGATTTGAGAACAATTCAAAACAATTCAAAAGTTCACATTTTCTTCAAATAAATACTGAATTAAAACTTGTTTTGAATATTTGAAACTTAAAAATAAAGAATTTTTAATTATTTTGTAAATCTTTTCATATAATGGCGTAATTTGAATATTAATTTGGATTTATTTTTGTTTTTATGACAACGAAGACTAAAAAATACTCAAATTTAACACAAATTAAGAGAAAAGAAAGAAAATTAAAGTGAAATAAATATTAAACAAAAATCAAAATTTAAGATAAGATAAGAACATTATTTAAGAGCTCTTCCATCGTTAAACTTAGCCATCATTGGTTTGAATATATCTTCTGGCTTTTGATAATACATATTATTGAGAAGATTTGCGAACTCTTCATTGTGAAGGTATGCCGGCCTTGGAGTTGTGTTTCCCACACTTAATTCTGTATTGTCTCTATCAGGAGAGGGCACAGTTGTTGACCTATAGACTGGTACTGGGGAAACATCAAAGTCAGTATTTGACTCAGTTTGGGAGTCCTCAGCCATTCCAGAAGCCAACTCAGAATCGGTTATAAGATATTCATTGTCGTTGTTGTCTTTCAATACCTCTTCAGATGTTATATCTTTTTGATGAGTAGGGCTTTCGTTTGAAGTCAGTGTTGAATAGTTTTGTTTTTCGGTTGACTCCATTTGTTTTTGAGTGAAGACTTGGATCTCATCGAGTGATGGCATTTGAGTTGTGCTTATTTGAGACAAGTCTCCAACTCTTCGGTTTAAGACTTGACTCGACATAGAGTTGTCATTTTCTAAATTAATGCGCGGGATCTTTGAGTGACTTGTTTTTAGAGGATAAGGCAGTGGCTCTAAACCAAACCTATTCACTTTGACAGGTATTCCAAGTTGGGAGAGAGTCAATGGATCGATAGGTCGGTTGGTTTCTGCCAACGGTCGGGTTGTTGGTAATGGCACTAATGGCTCGATGGGTTGAATCTGATTGATTGGCGGTTGAAAGAGCTCTTCAACGCCTTGAGTTGGTATTTGATCGCTTATATTATTGATCGTCGGCTCTAATGAGGGAACTGTAGAAACGGTTTGATTTTCATTCGTTTCTGTCGTTGCTGTCAATCAATAAGAAATTTTAATTGAATTATAATTTTTTGATGAATTTCTTACTTCTTCGGAACCAATTCAGTGGATTCGGTATAAAAAAGCAGTCAATCAGAGAGTTATTAAAAATTAATAAAATGAAAAATGAAATAAATTTGAAAAAATTCATTATTTTTTGGTTTATTTTAAAAACTATTAAACACTTTATTTCTATTAATACAAAGAGTCGACTGAAAGCCTAAAACAAATCAATGAAAAACTTATCTATTTTTGAATAGGAAATCAAATAATGACAAAAGTATGATAAGGATTTAGGACTGGCGTAAAAGGATGTTTCCTCGGCTTAGGTTTAAGTACTGACCCATTGGTCAGTGTTTTGTAGCCAGTGCTGACCTTCATTTTATTTGGGCTTAAAAAATGTGAGAAATGGTATCCCTGAGGCATATGAGGCATAAATACGTCGATATATTCAAAAACAAAAATAACTTTTAGTTAACAAATCATTTTTTGCCAATTCTTCTTCTGAAAGTTAGAGGTCTTCCACTCAGGCCCTGTCCCCTATTAAATGGGATAAGTCTTTGTGGATATCTCTTTCTGATTAACTTTTGCTGATTTATATTCTGTGGAATTTTTAAATTAAAATTAGTTCTCCTGAGTTGGCTGACAACTGGTCTTCTTAAGAGTCTTTTTGGGTGAAGATAACTGTTTGGAGGCAAACGACGAGAGGGGTATGACTGCGATGATTGAGCGTATAGTTTATCGTTTCTATAATGCTGTCCATAATAGCGATTATTCTCATAATTTCCATAATTGACATAACTCTGAGTGCCATCTGAGCCATAATTTTGATTGAGAGCTCCATTCATTGGATTTCCATTCAATGGGTTGGCATTCAATGGGTTTTCATTCAATGAATTGCCATTAATGAGGGAACTGTTAGAGCCCTGTAAAGCCAACGTTTGATTCCTGAGCGCCTCTTCCCTTTCCAAACGTATTCTTAACTTTTCTTCGCGAAGGAACTGTCGTCTGAGTCGGAAGAAGTCTGCTTTGAGTTCAACGAAGTGAAGCATAATTCCTGTGCAACAAATTCAATATCATTTACATTATTATTATTTTTGACATCATTTCAAACTATTTGGACAATAAATTATAATTAAGTCTTCACCCAATACTAGAATTATGAGTCCCATAACAAATATGATTTCCATTAAAGGCATCTGAAAGAGCAAAGAAACGGCCAAATAGGAGATGCCTCCAAAACCTGTGCCACCGAGTCGTGGTGTGACTCTCATATCAATGCTATTAGTATTTAATTCAAAACTTTTATTCTTTAGTCTATTATTTACTACAAAAAACTTTTCTTGGATTTCATGCGTAAAAATTATGTTACAAAAGTCCAATAAAATTAACCAGATCACTATTAGACGAGAAACATGCATAGTTGTCAAAAGCAACTTGCTTTTTGTTTATTTAAAATATTTTTCCAAATTAATTAATTTCGTCGGTATTTACGATTTGAAAAAAGTTAAATTCAAAATATTATTCACAAAATGGACTGACTCTTAAACCTTGACATTAGATACCATTATTCACGGCATGACTTAAAAGATCATTCATTGTATTATTCATTGTATTTGAAAACTATAGGCGTTAACGAAAACATTTGTGAGAGGATTGTCAGCACAACTATAAGGAAGTATTGCTTTTAAATTAGTGGTGAATAAGTAACTTAAATAAACGAATTTTATATACCGGATACTAAACAATAATTCAGTCAGTCTTTCAGTGGAAAGGGCTAAGAATTAATCAGTGATTTGCCAGTAATTCAAAAAACCATTTTCTAATCAATACCTACACTAAAACTGTTCGTCAATTAATATATTTCTATGAATTGTTTTTAGGTTTGAGTTTAGACAGAATTTTCACATAATTTGTGTCTTGATTAGAGAATTTTGTGCCAGGTAATTATAGTCATTAATTTTGCTCAAAATGATTGATGATTTAAGTGTTGCTCAAAAAAATCTTTTTTCTTACAAGACTCGAATCTTTTGAATTAAGCGATCAAAATATATATTAAATGTTTTACTCGTTTAGTTACGCGAAGAAAAAACTTAATAAAGATAGTAATCAAGCGTTGAATGAATTAATGAATATTTTTCTTCTCAAATAATTATTATTAAATGAGGTTTTATTTGAGAAAAATGTCTGAAATAAATATATATTTGAAATTATTAGAAATTTGAATTACATATCATTTAATGACTATTAAAATGGTTTAGATTATGATTAGAGACAAACAAATAATAAATTATATGTAATTTGGAGCACTCTTTCAGTTTAGCCGAGACTTTCCAGAATCGACATTAACTCCAACCTTTCAAACGGAGCGCTGCACTTGAATCTGGTCCCACAGTTATCCTGGTCATTATTCATTGCTCGTTGGATACCACTTAAAATGTTTTCATAAAAGCCTCGATCGTAAGAAAGATTCAAATATCTGTAATAAAGTCAACCAATGAGTGGATAATTGTTTAAATTAAAATCAAATTTAAAATAATCTATCTCTTTTGTCAATCAGTGCTGACCCAAACCTTCTACAAAGTGTTAAATTGATTTAATTAAACTTACTTTACTTGATATGATAAAATATGAACATGCAATCAATAATTTGTTTAAAAATACAAAATAATAAAATTTAATCTTAATTTTTGCTTTGAATTTATCATAAGTTAAAGCAATAAAAAGTTAAAATTTGCCTCATTTATGACCTTTGACCTTAAAAAGCAATTGAAATATCTATTATATCTAAGAAGATAATGACAAGAGAGTTGTGAATTGCTATTTAAACAAAATAATATAATTTCTTTGATAACCGATGAATACTTCACTCAAAGTTGTGGTTCAAAAGAAAATTGCTTTGAATTCATTATAAAATGAAATGAGACTTAAATGAGATTATTTTGAGTTAGTATTCAATACAAAAATGATTTCTAAATTACAATCAATCAAAAACTGATTATCGTATCGATTATTGATTAAGTGATCGGCTTTTCATGAATTTAAATCATTTAAAGAAATGTTATTTCTATTGAAGCCTTTAATTCTTAACTCATGAGTTCCCACTTCGTGTCAAATCGTTAATAGATGTTTGACTAAAATATTTCAATTAAATTATATTTAGGAGTAAAGGAATTTGTGTGAAGAGAAAGAACTGGAGCATTAATACAGGTTCTCTTCCCATAAAATAGTCAAGGTTGATTATATTCAAATGAACCATAATAATTGTTAAACACAATATTTACTGTTATTAATGAAAAATTAAGTTTAATTCAAAAAATTACTGAAATGACGGTAATTGCAGTCAAATTGATTGACTAGAGCTCAATAAATAACACATTGCTGTAAATAAATTATTTGATCAAAAATATCGATTGGGATGAAGATAATCAGGGTATTTGACGTATAATTTCATAGATAACCATACTTATTTTCTTTTTGCTTCGATTTTGAGCTAAAATAAATCAAGTTTTTAGACTTTCTTTTGACAAAAGAGGAGTTAATTATCAATTTATAAACTAATTGAGATTTTTAAGAAATTAAGCCCTTGGCTATACCCTTGGTTTTATTTACAATATAATTGTATAATTCTATCTAATTTTCTATAACATTTGATTACTAAAATGTTGACCTCTTAGTCATTGATTTTCTTGAAGAATAGGTGCAAATACAAGGATTCATTTAATCGAATATCTATTGAATCTTTTCGTGTGAATCAATAATTGAGAAAAACTTGAATTTTGATCCATTGATCCATTGATTGCTAAATCGTGTCTAAAAATATTGAAAACTTGCATTATTCAAATTGATTGCATTTTTTCACTGTTTATTGTATTTCCATTCTTTTTATTATTTATTAGATTTCAATCACTCTTTTAAATGAAAAACTTAATTAAAAGTCATATCGAATGCAAGTAAACAGGTTTTCAGCGATTATACTCTTGGAGAATATGAAAAATCTTATTATTGTATTTATATTTTCATTAAAAATTGTTGAGAAATAGCAGTCAAATAAATTTAAAGCTTTGCATAAATTAAAAGAATTTTGTTTCGGATTAAATGTCTATTTCTGTTCTCGAATCAAATATAAAGCTTTCAGTACTTCTGTAGTAAACAAATATTGAGCCAAAAACAGACAGAACCCGAGTATATCAAACTCTGGTTTAGCTCCGGGCAAATAAGTCAAATGGACTCAAAGTTATGCTAAACCATTGCTTTAAAATAGTATATGTAATACAAAAGAAAGAAAAGTTTACTTTGAAATAAGATTTTTTACGGCCTTTGGTTTGGCTGTAAACACGAGTTTCAATTCCGTTCCCTATTCCTGAGTCACTATTTTATGATCTGATGTTATGCTTGACTTTTGATTCTCAAAACAGGAGATACACATAATTCTGAATGGATTTGACATTTAGCCAAAAATACATTCAAATTTGAAGTCAAATTCAAATGTGACTAAAAAAGACGAATTTTGAGATTCCGGCAAATTTTGTCGTCTTTTTGCCAGAAGAGTACAAAAAAATAAATGAAAAAAATGTTAAGTTTTGAGTGACTTTTAATTAATTTTTGTTTCATTTGATTACTCATTCGGCAAAACACTTACCCGAGAACTGAATTGATTGCTTTGTTGAAAAACCTGCCGGCGTATAAGTATATCTGAGCGGACGGCTTGTTTTCACAGGCCAGTCGGTACAGACAGCCATAGTCTTTTTTATTAATGGCCCAAATATATGCTGCGGACCATCTCTGGTCCTCATTCGAGAAAATTGAATAATAGATTTGATTTGTAATCGACTCAATTGATTGACTTGATTTGGATGAGCGAAATCCAGGCAGAGTAGGAACGCCTCCCAAATTCGGGTATTTCCAAAATGATATTCCGCCTAAAATACCAGCGCCGATGACAATGCCTTTAAGGCCCAAAAGAATCAATGCATTCGTTATATTAAATGTCAAAACCTTATCGAATGTGAAAACATTAAAACAATATTAGATATACTTTTAATGAATGTTTTTTTTGTCTTTTATTCATTCGAGTCATTCATTTAACATAAGTTTTATGCAAATGAGAAACAATTATCAAAAGAAACAGAACTAAACAATGCATGAAAACCAATCATTACCATCATTACCATCAAGTAATGCATTAATTAAGTCTCTTATATTCAATGGTAGGAATGGCTGTCGATTATAATCAGAATAGAATAAAATTGAGAAGAGTTAGGGTTGGGTCTGATCACTAGTTTAACTCAGAAATTAAATGCAAATAAACAAAAATTCTTGATTCTTTTGAACCTTTTAATAAAAAATAGCCGTTTGATAAGTTGAGTCTACTGGCTATCCTTCTTATTATTCTGTGCGAAGTCAGCAATACTTCATTTAACAATAGATTTGTATTTTGTTTTTTTATGATCTGAAAAAGCTTTTAGTAGTTTCTTAGATAAGAATCTGTTGTTTAAAGAGATATCGAGAAATAGTAACTGAATTCTCACCTGAGATGTAGTGACAGCCCTCGCCATTGATTTTATTGCATTTCCAAAACTATTGGTCGCTATCTCTGAATCTCTTTTAAGTTTTGATGAATTAGTCGACAAAATCAGATGCAGATAAACACAAAACAGAAACACTCTTTTGAAAGACATATTCATTTGAATTGATTCCTAAACTCTAATCAAACTGTTGTCCAAAAACCAAATAAATTTTAAAATAGTGTGTCATTACTTCCGCCGAAATATATTCGTTTTGTTAATAATCTTGTTATTAATGCAAAGCCAATCAAATTTTGTTTATTAAGCACTGAATTCTTTAGAGCTTTAAATTTGAGGCATTATTTACTTTTGGGCCTAACTTTCGGAGTTTATAACCAAATAAAGTAAATGTTTAGACATTAGAGGAAAACATTTCCTTTTTTAAGACTAACGTCAAAATTGAATTCCCGTTTATTTGTCTCCAATTCTTTGTTAAACAAAAAGATGACATCCAGTGATACAAAAACACTATTTTTAGCCACAGTTTTCCCAAAATATTTTTATAAAACACTTAAACTTTAATTTCAGTGTTTTTTGTCAAAACCAATACTTATCTCAAGAGATCTGACTTTTGAAAAGTTTTGATGAAAAACATGTTTTACTTTTTATTTTAAGTCTTGAAATAAAATTAAGATTAATATTAAAATCAATTAAAATAATTAAAATTTTTATTAAACTTTAAACACATTTTTTAAATACAAATAAAAATTTAAACTTTTATTCAAAAATCATTGGATTTTTATTTTATTTAATTTAATGATTTGGTCACTAATTAGAGGAATAATTGGTTTTAAATTTTAAGAAAAATGAACAATACTTTCATAAAATTGAATAACAATTTGTGGACAAACAATGTTTGCGTCTTCAGACATAACAACAGAGATGTGGCCATTTGTCCACAACATGTAAAAGAAGATATGTTTGTCATCAAAAGATGCGCCGACAATCTCTTTTGGTGTGAGACCATCGATAAATCCGGTATAAACCGCATCTTCTGCTGAAGTGTTGATCACAAATTGAGAGCCATTCACTTGGGATGACTTGTCGGTCGTCTGTGACCCACTTTTCTCTTCAGGACTCTTTTCTTCGATTTGGATGTCCTCTATTTCAGTATCTGACGATCTGTCAGATTCTGAATTTATCTCATATTTATTTCGACCATTTTTCTTAAGATCTGAGTCAATGGTATTGAGTTCGACCACTGAATGAGAGGATGAAGGCATCAGTTTCTCGGATCGATTGTCCTTCGGTTTAGGATTGTCCACAATTTCAATATCCGGAAGCAATTGAGAAAAGCTTTCAATATTTTCAAACTCATTAATCATTTGTTGGAAATCTTTTATGTTTTGGAGGGGTTCCCAAGTGTTGTCCTCATCAGGAAAAAATCGCCATTTGACCAAATACTCTATTCGTCCCATTCTTTCCCTTTTATCGATTATTTTCTCAACAAAATACATGTCTTTAGAAGTGGAAGACACGACTTAACTTAAATCCTCAGATAATTCTATAAATTATTAAAAGGTTTGAAATAAAACTGAAATAATTACATAAATAAGTGACAAAAAAAAATTTTGGCGCAAAAACTTAAACATTTGAGGATTACTTAAATCGCTTTCTTTTAATGTATTTTTTGTTCATTAAAACATCAGTTTTTAAATGAATGCTTTTACGGGAACACTATATAACCCCCTTTGAAGTGCGTCTCTCTGTATTACTTTTAAATTAATGTTTTTGATAAATATTTTATTCAAATTTTTTAATTGAGCAAGCCATTTTCCAAACAAATATGATTTAACCTTGTAAAAATGAATTATTAGTATTCAATACATTGTATGAAATAAATGTGATTTTTATTTGATGAATAAAATAGAAATATACACTTTTATGATTTTGATCTTGATTATTTTGCAAAAGTTGATCAATTGGTGAAAACTATTGTCCCTTCAGTTGAATCGTTTCTTATAGTTTTCAATTTTATAAAATTTCAATAAAATAATAGTTATTATCATAAATGAGACCAAAATTATATTTTAATCTTCGAATAAAAAAACTTTGAAATCTCTGAATAATTTTTAGTGTTTGACGATTATATACATTTGGTTGGATTTAAGGACAGCCTATAATTATAATTGCTTTCGTATTTCATTTCTCAATTTTTATAGAGAATGGAGTTTTCAGAAGCTTTTCAAAAAGAGATGATTTAATAAAATTAACTTTATTGGTAAGAGACAGACCAAATTGGAAAGGGTTCACTGTATCCGTTTCATAGGAAGGTTTCTTTCTATTAAACGTTTGTATATTTTCTTTTAGAGGATAGTTGTCTGACTCATAGACTACAGTTTTTGTTGAGGGTGTGTATTGAGTCGTATAAACTGCTGTTGTCTTTCGAGGCACAGGTGGGCTAATAATAATTGCCTTCTCTTCAATAAATGGCACACTTCTCATGAAAGGTGAAACCGATTGCATGGAAGGGAGCGGTTCCATAATGAAATTAGTGGCCAGACCTGCGTTCGATGTTTGAACAAAAGGTTGTCTAATAGATGACGTCTGTGACATCGGGTTTGCCAAGGAGGAAGTAAAACCCCCTGACATTGAGGGGTTTGCCAGAGATGCTGCTATTCCTCCAGAAGAAGGTACCTCCAGAATGAATCCAGGAATGGCTTGCGTTGGAATAAGTCTCAATAATTGAAAAGTTTGTACAAGTGTTTGTGCAGTAGTTTGAATTTGAGGTAACAAAGAGCTTGTGCTTTGGACAGTAGGCACCACAATCTGTCTAAAGTCCTGTTCTGTATTTGTTTTCGGTATAATATTATTGATTATTGCATTTTGTTTCGCATCCGAATCAACGAAACGAATCAATTGCGGACTTTCAGGAATTTCATTATTTTTCTGTTGACTTTGATTTTTAGTCCTTTCGTCGACAGAATTGTTCAAACAATTATCCAGATTTTTTTGTTCCCTGAGCAGTTCTTCTCTTTCTTCTACCGATTCTCTTCTGTCCGTTTCATTGTCGTTATTAACTCTAGAAGTTAAAGGAGAGGGAAGAAATACAAACACTTTTGGTTCCTGATCGGCCACTGTCCTAACGGAATGGAAAACTTTCGCTGATTTGTCTTCGAATGAGTCTAGAATGGGATCACTGCTGTCCTCATCGATTGTTTCGCGATTCAACGGACGAACATTTATGTCATATGAATACCTGAATGTCTTTTTATTCATTGTTTTTCTGGCACTTCTTTTATCGTCAAAAACAATACAATTCGATGAGATTTTAGATGTTTTGCGGAGAGGGAGAGGGGACTCACGAATGGCCAACAATTGCTTAGAGCTTCCTTTATTACTTAACTCATCATTAAAACAAATAGATTTACTTAAAACTATGACAATCATTTGCAAACACAATATTAATTTTAATATTTTGTGGTGAGCCATTGAATGAGCCAAGATCAATTTAAAATAATTAATTCAAATATCGATTTTCCATAGATTTTCTTCAATTCAAATAAAATTCATTGAGTGTTGAACCCAAAGACAAAAACAATCGACACATCGATAGAAATGAAAAACTAATAAAATAAATGAAAACAGAATAAGAAATTCTTTTGGTTTCTATTTTTTTCAAGTTTTTAAAGATTAAATTAATTTGTGAAGTCAATGGTCTGCCTCTCTCTTAAATAGTTGACATTAATATTTTTGAAATGATAGCTTTAAAGATGTTTATCAGGGTCACTTATGTTTTTAGTTTTTGGATAAATTGAACAATGAAACATAAGTTTAGTCATTAGGAATCAATTCTAAGTCAAAACTAATCCGTTAAAGAATTTGTTTTCATATCTATTAATAAAACACTTGAATGAGATATTAAAATAATATTTATTTTATTTTAAATCTTATAAATATTTTTACATAAGTTTATTAAACAAAGCA